>CAUYLG010018810.1:0-63103 GCA_963573385.1 Cacajao melanocephalus
AGACACATGCACATGTATGTTCATTGTGGCACTGTTTACAATAGCAAAGACTTGGAATCAACCCAAATGCCCATCGATGATAGACTGGACAGGGAAAATGTGGTACATATACACCATGGAATACTATGCAGCCATAAAAAACGATGAGTTCGTGTCCTTTGTAGGAACATGGATGACTCTAGAAATCATCATTCTCAGCAAACTGACACAAGAACAGAAAATCAAACACCACATGTTCTCATTTACAGGCAGGTGTTGAACAATGAGAACACATGGACACAGGGAGGGGAGCATCACACACTGAGGTCTGTTGTGGGGGACTAGAGGAGGGACAGTGGGGGGTAGGGAGTTGGGGAGAGATAACATGGGGAGTAATGCCAGATATAGGTGATGGGGATGGAGGCAGCAAACCACAGTGCCAAGTATGTACATATGCAACAATCTTGCATGTTCTTCACATGTACCCCAGAACCTATAGTGCAATAAAATATATATATATATATTTTAAAAAAACAACAAAAGTTTATAGCAATAAATGCCTACTTTAGGAAAAAGAAAGGCCTCCAGTAAACAATCTAAGCTTATACCTTAAGAATATAAAGAAGAAAAACAAATGAAGCCCCAAAGTAAGCAGACAGAAAGAAATAATAAAGATTATAGGAAACGTAAATGAAATTGACATGAAAAAACAATAGAAAAGATCAACAAAATTAAAAGTTTGCTTTTTAAAAAGATAAATAAAATTTACAATCATTTAGTTAGACTAACCAAGCAAAAAAGAAGATTTTAAATAAATAAAATTATAAACGAAAGATGAAATATTACAACTGACACCACATAATACAAAGGATCATAAAAGATAACTGCGAACAATTATAAGCCAACAAAATGAATAACCAACAATAAATAGATAAATGCCTAGACTACCAAGGGTGAATCATAGAGAAATAGAAAATCTGAAAAGACTAAAAGACTAAAGAAACAGAAGTAGTAATCAAAAGTTTCACAACAAATAAAAGCCCAGGACCAGATGGCATCATTACTAAATCCTACCAAACATTAAAGAAGAATTAATGCCAATGCTTCTCAAATCCTTCTAAAAAAATTGTATCAGAGGGAATATTTCCAAATTCATTTTATGAGGCCTATATTATCCTGACCCCAAAGCCAGACAAGGACACTATGAAAAAAAAGAAAATTATAGCCAATATCTCTGATGAATATCTTATAGATACAAAATCCTCAACAATATACTAGCAAATGGAATCAAACAGCATGTAAAAGGATCATACACAATGATCAAGTGGGATTTATCCCTGGAATGTATTTATCCCTGGAATCAATTCCAGGGAATTTATCCCTGGAATCAACATACAAAACCCACTAAATTCAATACACCATATTAATAGAATAAAATATAAAAATCATTTGATCAGGGTCCGGTGCAGTGGCTCATGCCTGTAATCCCAGCACTTTGGGAGGCTGAGGTTGGCTGATCACTTAAAGTCAGGAGTTTGAGACCAGCCTGGCCAATCTGGTCAAACCCCGTCTCCACTAAAACTACAACATCCCATCTGGTGTGGGATGGTAATCCCAGCTACTTGGGAGGCTGAGGCACAAGAATCATTTGAACCCAGAAGCAGAGGTTGTAGTGAGCTGAGATTGCTCCACTACACTCCAGCGTGGGAGACAGAGTGTGACTCCATCTCAAAAAAGGTTTTTTTTTTTTTTTTATTATTTCAGGAGACACAGACAAAATATTTGACAAAATTCAACACCTTTCTATGGTTAAAAAAAATTAAAAAAACTTTCAACAAATTAGGTAAGGAAGGTATGTACGTAAACATAATAAATGCCACATATGACAAGCCCACAGGTAACATTACAGTTAACAGCGAAAAGATAAAATCCTTTCCTCCAAGATCTGGAACACCAGCAGGGTGACCACTCTTTTTTTAATCTTCATTTTGTGGAGAATGGGCTCTCACTATGTTTCCCAACCTGATCTTAAGCATTTGGACTCAAGCTATCTTCCTGCCTTTGCCTACCTAAGTGCTTGGATTAAAGAAACTAGCACCTAGGGAGGCAAAGGCAGAAGGATATGAACCAACATGTCCAGCCCCAGAATGCCTACTCCTGCCACTTTTTCAACATAGTACTGCAAGTTCTAGCCAGAACAAGTAGGAAAAAGACATAAAATTCATCCAAATTGGAAGAGAAGAAGTAAAATGATCTCTGTTTGCAGATGACATGATGCTATATAAAGAAAATCTTAAATAATCCACCAAGAATGTTAGAAGTAATAGATGAATTCAGTGAAGTTGCAGGATACAAAAGTAACACTAAAAAAGTCACCTTTTAGGCTAAGCATAGTGGCTCACACCTGTAATTCCAGAACCTTGGGAGGCCAAGGGAGGTGGATCACTTAAGGTCAGGAGTTTGAGACCAGCCTGGCCAACATGGCTAAATCCTATCTCTACTAAAAATACAAAAATTAGCTGGGCATTATGGCACATACCTGTAATTCCAGCTACTCAGTTGGCTGAGGCAAAAGAATCGCTTGAACCTGGGAGGCAGAAGTTGCAGTGAGCCGTGATTTTGCCACTCCAGCCTGGGCAACAGAGTGAGACACTGTTCCAAAAAAAAAAAAGTCATCTTTTTATAACAATGATTAAGAAAAATATTCCACTTACAATAGCATGAAAAAATACTCTAGGAATAAATTTAACCGATGAAGTAAAAGATGTGTACACTGAAAACTATGAAACATTGATGAAAGAAACTGAAGAAGACACTAATAAATCAGAAGACATCTCAAGTTTATGGATTGGAAGAATTAATATTGTTAAAATGCCCATGGTACCCAAAGTGATCCACAGATGTAATGTAATCCCTATCAAAATTCCAGTGGCATTTTCACAGTTATAGGCAAAAAAAATCTTAAAATGTGTATGGAACCACAAAGACCTTGCATAGCCTAAGCAATGTTTAGCAAGAAGAACAAAGCTAGATGCATCACACTTTCCAATTTCAAAATGTATTACAAACCTACAGTAATAAAAACAGTATGGTTCTGGCATTAAAAACAGACATGCAGGCAGATGGAACAGAAAAGAAAGCCTAGAAATAAATCTTCATGTTTATGGTCAACTGATCTTTGACAAAGATGTAACTGCGTAATGTGTTTACTCATTGTGTAATGGGTAAAAGCTAGTCGTTTCAATAAATGGTTGGGAAATAATGGATATCCATATATAGAAGAATGATATTGGACCCTTTTCTCACCGCATATACAAAAGTCAACTCAAAATGTATTTAAGACTTAAATGTAAGACCTGAATATGTAAAACTACTGGAATAAAACAAGGGAAAGTTTGTTGACATTGGTCTTGGCAATGATTTTTGGATATGACACCAATGGCATAGTCAACCAAAGGAAAAATACGCAAGTCAGATTGCATGAAACTCAAATGCTCTAAACAGCAAAGGAAACCATCGATAGAGAGAAAAGGAAACTTACAAAATGAGAGGAAGTATTTGCGAACTACATCTGATAAGTGATTAATATCCAACATATGTAAGAATTTCAAACAATCTAAAGCAAGAAAACAGCCTGATTAAAAAATGGGTATAGAACCTGAATTGACATTTCTCCAAAGAATGCAAATAGTCAATGAGTATACAAAAGGATGCTCAACTTCACTAATTATCAGAAAAATACAATAAAAACCACAATGAGATAGCATATAAAAAATCTCAAACAATCCAAAGCAAGAAAACAGTCTGATTAAAAAATGGGTATAGAACCTGAACTGACATTTCTCCAAAGACACGCAAATAGCCAAGGGGAATATGAAAGGATGCTCAGCTTCATTAATTATCAGAAAAATACAATCAAAATCACAATTAGATAGCACCTCACAGCTGTTAGAATGGCTAATATCAGAAATATAAAAGATAGTATCTGTTGGTGAGGATGCAGTGAAAACAGAATCCTTGTACACTCTTGGTAGAAATGTAAATTTTTATAGCCATTATGGAAAACAGAATGAAGCTTCCTGAAAAAGTTAAAAAAAATAAAAATAGAGCTGCCATATAATCCAGTGATGCAACTTATAGGTATATATACAATGAAATGAAATTAGTATGTCAAAAAGACATTTATACTTCCATGCTCATTACAGCATTAGTTACATTACTCAGGATATAAAAACAACCTGTGTCCCTCAGTAAATAAATAGATAAAGAAAATGTGGTATACACATGATATATTATCTAGTCACAAAAAGAAGGAAATCTTGTCATTCATGACAATGAGGATGAAACTATAGGGCATTAAGTGAAATAAGTCAGACACAGAAAGACAAATACTACATAATCTCATCTGTGTAATCTAAAACAGTCAAATTTAGAAGAATGTAGAATAATAATTGCCAAAGGTTAGAAGTTGGGGAGAATGGAGACATATCAAAGGGTAGAACATTTCAGTTATGCAGGATGAACAAATTCTGGAGATCTAATGTGCAGTATTGTGACTATAGCTAATACTATATTGTATGCTTGAAATTTGCTGAGAGAGTAGATGTTAAGTGTTTTCACCACAAACACAAAAGATAACTTTGTGAAGTGATGGCTATTTTAATTATCTAGATTCTTGGCAACTTTGTCAAAGATCAGTTGACTGTAACTGTGTGGATTCAGGTATAGGCTTTCAATTCTGTTCCATCCACTTGTATGTCAGGTTTTTATGACAATATTTTATTCTTTTGATTACTGTAGCTTTGTAATACATTTTCAAATCAGGAAGTGTGATGCCTCTAGCTTTGTTCTTCTTGTTCAAGCTTTCTTTGATTTTTCCAGATATTTTATGGCTCCATAACAATTTTAAGATTGTTTTTTCTATAACTATAAAAATATTATTAAAATTTTGATAAGGATTACATTAAATCTGTAGATTGCTTTGCGTAGTATGGGCTTTTTAACAATATTAATTCTTCCAATCCACAAAGATGGGACATATTTCCATTTATTTATGTCTTCTTCAATCTCTTTCATCAATGTTTCATTTTTTTTAGTGCCTAGATCTTTTACCTCCTCTGTTCAGTTTATTCCTAAGTAATTCATTTTTTTTGATGCTATTATAAATGGGGTTATTTTCTTAAATACAATCCTAATCTTAAATAGAGTAAAGATTATATCTTTGCCAATCTTAAATTGTTTTTCACATAGTTTGTTGTCAATAAATAGAAATGTGAGTGATATTTATGTTTATTTTATACTCTGCAACTTTACTGAAATGTTTGTGAGTTCTAACATTTTTTTGATGAATGATTTAGAATTTTAGAATTTCCTATATATAACATAATGTCATCTGCAGACAGAGACAATTTTACTTCTTTTCCAATTTTGATGTGTTTTCTTTCTTTTTTCTGATTATTGTTCTGGCAAGCACGCTTGACATTTTTGTTAATTGATTCTCCAGACCTATGTCAGCAAACTATAACCTGAGGACCAGCTTCTTTGTCAGCTTCTATTTCTATGAATAAAGATTTATGAGAACATGGCCAAGCAAGCCCACTTGTTTATGTATTATGTGTGGCTGTTTTCATACTATTACAGCAATGTTGATCAGTTGCACAAAGTTAAGGTATTTACTATAGCTTTCTTTTTGAAAAAATTATGCCAATTCATACTCTACTGCATGTTGTTTATACATTTATCACCTCATTCTGTTTAATATAACGTTAGTGACTTTATATGTCTCATCCTTTGAGTTGAGCTATGTAAGAGAAGCACAGTAGAAGCACTTAAAACCTAAAAGATGTGGCTTAAAGAGTGGTCCACTTCAAGACAATGTCCTGCAGCCCCCAGTACTCACCTGTTGTCTTTTTCATTACATGGAGTAGATGGATATCAGTACATCTCTATGAGCAGGTGTATTTGTATAAGTTGATTGTCTTCTGAATCTCCTGTAACAGAACAAGGCCCATCGTCAAGCATATGTGTGTTATTTTTTGACTGCTTCTTATATCTCTTTCTTTCCTTGGTTTTCTTTGTCATGAGTGTATTTGAAAGCCACATGCTGTGGCAACAAAACGACTGGTTAACATAAATCCAGTTACAGGTTTGCTTTTTAATATGATGACTGCTATTGAGTTTTAATTTTTTGGCAGAAAAATTTGATTTTATTTTTACCAAATTAATCTGATTGTTTTTTTCCCATTGGCAAAAATATAATCCTTACCCTAGAGTGAGTAATGTTTACTGAATAACTTCCATTTGACTATGTGTAATCACAGCAAGAAGTACCTTATCCAGCAGAACTCTTTATTTAAAAGTCAGGAGTTATGCAGTATAAGAAAGAGATGAATGTCTACATGCTCTGGCTAAAAGAAGAGAGAGTGCTTAGCTTGGACCTTCTTCCTACTGCCTATGCAGAGACACCACAGGCTACCTGTGGAATCCCCAGCACTATGTAGGGTGCAGTTTTAAATCTACTAGAGCTAAAATTTAAATCAAATTAGTAAAATCTCTATTGCAGAATGGCATGTATTTCTCTGGTTCAGTGTCTAGAGTTACATGCTAAGAAACACTGGCAGGACTTTATTAAAAAAACAGTGAACTGGTTTCAGCTTCGGAAACTTCAAAAAACATTTAAGTACCATTTATCATAAAAGTCAAACCATTTCTCACCTTCCCATCACTTATGGATATAATGAAAATTTTACATTTTGCAGTACCCAACTTGTTAAAAAAGCTATATTTCTAAAAATTCAAGTAACTCATTTTGAAAATGAAGAGAAGACAAAGCTCTGCTGAACAGTAATGTGACCCAGAAATAGCATTATCCTCTCCACATATTGGTTTGGCACATTCTTTTACCTTTGAGTAGAAACAGAAATCGAAGTGCTTGTAGCCATTTCTGAATCTTCTGTCAAAGTTAAAATAGCTTTGTTAATTCTATAAAATAGAAACATCTTGTGAAATATTATTTTATTTCTCCTTGACCTTATCATTCTTATATAATAAATATATTACTTATTCTAATACAATTTATTTAATAATGTATATGTGCCTATAATAATAAGGCAATTCTTAGCATGGCGCCTGGTTACAGCATGTACTCAATAAGCAATCACATTTGTTGTCCTTGTTTGTAATAACTTTAGAGAGAAGCAGAAGACCAGTATTTGAAAACAAACGAAGAAATACAATATACTCTATACAAAAGTAATACTTTACCACAGCCGTTTGATAGAAACAAAAATGGAGGCCTACCCTGCCATCTAGTGGATATATTGGGAAATAAAAAAGTATTTGTTTTTATGGTTTCAAAGGAAGTAGCATTACATTTCACAAAAATGCTGCATTTTTCTTGAGAAAATAGCATCTGCTCTCCGTATTGCTTTCAGCATATTTTGTGAAGATTTATGCAGGTATGAAATAAAATAATTTTCAGAAATCTTGGAAAAAGTGGGACTTAAGGATTTCATGAAGAAGCTAAAAAATGTACAGCACTTAATGAATGTTTTCACATACGGAACATCACAAAGTGAAAGTGAGAGAGGAAGGAGAGAAATTCATGTCTTTATCGAGTTGTTTAAAAGAGGGAATAAATAAAAAAAGAAACCGCTTAGCCAGTTTTTAAAGCTTAAAACCCTAAGGGAAGATGAAGAACATCTGATGAAAGGAAGTACAGCATTTATGAAGAATTCAGCAGCTCTGCAGCTGCTGAGAGCAATGCCTGGCAGTGACAATTTTCCTCAACTTCACTTCAGAGCTGTTGGGTGTTGGTGGGAAAAAGAGCATATTTAAAGAAAAACTTTCAATAAATTGGATGCAAAATGTTTGCATTACCTTGTTAAAGTGAAATAGTATCAAAAGACTAACATAATACCAAACAAAGTGAATTATCTGGCCAGTTAGATGTCTCTCGTGTTTCTGCTTGAGTATATGCATAAGATGTACGTGCCGTAGACCTGGACCTTAAAATGTTTGTGTAATATTGTATCAAATATGTGGGTGAAAAACAAAAGAAATTTACAAAAATTGTTTGAGCTTTCAGTATGATCTGAAGCATATTTCTAATAGTACCCATTGAAAATGTTTCAATGTGTTTTGCAAAGTAATTTTTTAGGAGGAAAACAGTGATTAAGACATAGCCTGAACTGTTAAAATTATTAACAAAGCTTATCTGTTTGTTAAAAAATTAACAATAATATGGCATTGATTTTATTCAGGGTGTCAAAATGTGTTTTTAGGATTACATATGTTTATAACTTTGTCACATAAGTGACATGAATTTACGGCATTTAAAAAGAACTTGAATTTCAAGGCACTTTAGAAAGATCATCTGCTCCTCTGGTAGCTCTGCCTTTTATCAAGTTGTGGTTCTGCAGTAAAGGGCTGCAGATTTCAGACCTCCACCTGAAGAAACTGTAGGACCGCTGCTTGTTTGTATTGTTTTACAATATTATTACCATGAGACCACAGTAGGGTACTTTATTTTGCCTACCTACCAAAGTGCTATATGTGGATATACAAATCTAAAGAAGCAGAGAAAGATTCTATTACAAAAGAAAAAAAAATGGTGCATGGAAAAGAAGACTGCCAAATCATCCCTCATCACAGCATACAAAGAGTCATTATGTGAGTGTTCAAGCTCAGTACCCTCTGCCAGTTCAGCCACTGGTCTGTCTCTTGGGCAGTTTTTGATGGGCCTGCTCGGGCTATCCTATCAGAAGGGATGAAGGGATTAACAAGAGGAATATCAGTTTGATATTTTAAAACTTTTGATAGCCAAGTCCATTGTGCTAATCATTTCCAAAATGTTTAGGACACTTTGCAGTATCAGAGAGGAAAATAGTTCCCTCTGTAGCAAGAGGAAGATCGAAAAGGTAAGGACCCTTAGCTTGGGAACAATATTCTTGGGCTAGCCAGTGGTGAGGGCAGATTGAATTCTGATCCAGCTCATTAGTGATTAGTGCTAGAGTCTTAGGTGGGAAGAAGGGGAGGATGATAATAAATAGGAATAAAAATAAAATAAAATTGGAACTATTCACATTGATTTATGAAATGGAGATAATTTTTGAGAGCTAACAGACAGCCCCCACTTTCTCCTATTTATAATCTTTTGAAAGGAAGAAAATAAATGGTATTTCATGGAACAGACAAGCTGGAGGAAATTTAGTCTTGCAACAGGACAGTGGGTTTTTTAGATGGCTGTGGTGACCTAGATATAGTAGGCATAGCTAGAGACTGCCAGTCACCTGAGAACCAGGAAGGCAGGTGGCCCTGTAGAGCAAGCCTAAAGTGTGTGAGAAGAAGGACTCCAGAAACTTCTCTGTGACAACCTCCCATTGTGTTACAATAATGTGGGCCTGAGTGTTATAAATGCTGTGCCATCTCTTCCCTTTATAAATAGCTCACTGGACCAGTCGTGGACAACTAACCAATGTTTAGCCAATCAGACTCTCTTTTTCAGAAATTTAGAGTTAGAACCACTTCCAACTTGGACCTAATGCTACAATGGCTGGACCTCCAATATATAAACTGGAAAACTGCGCTTCATCCATGTTTTACCATGTGGACAAAGGAGCAGAGAAAGAGTCTGCGGAGGCACAAAGGGAAACAAATGCAAAAGAGTAGAGATGAGAAATACCAAAAGCAATTTCTGAACAGTTTTAAATCAGTTCCAGTTCCTTTCTGTGGGTCACCCATAATTCTGCCCTTACATTTTATTAGATATCTCTATATTCTTATGATACATTCTTATTTGACTTAAGGAAGGCTAGACAAATATCCGTTACTTGCACAAAAGTTATCAACCCATACAGTAAGTTTGGCTCCAAACTGTCTAAATCTAACCATGTCAGCCAGAGGAACAAAATGTGAAAATCTAGGCTCACAACAGTCTCTTAGACTCCAGAAGAGGAAGTGAAATCTGGATGTGATCTAAGGAGCTCTATCCTTTAGTGTGCTTCTTCAAAACGTCTAGATGCCCCTCCAGCAGGAAGGGTGCCACAGTCTTGGTCTCTGCTTCTCTCCTTTAAGGTACTCTCTTATCCTCTACAACCCCTCCCTACCCACACACACATACTTTAGGTCAATAAAGTGCACAGAAGAGTTCCAGTACTTATAGGGTTCCTCTGGAAATCCATGGCTGGACCTTGATTCTGGAACAGTGCCTGGTGAGCCCACGGCTTTGATTAGCCAGTGTGCTATTCCTTTCAAGTGATTATATGAAATTGGGCCACGAGAATAGTACTGAAATGTTGATTTGGGGTGACTTTGAGCTGAATGCATGGTTCTTCCATCAAATCTTTCCTTCCTGTGATCTGTCTGCTGTCATGCCAGTGGTCTGTAGGATTCAAGGGTGTGGGGTTGATAGCAGGCCTACACTCCCATGTGTGTCTCTGCTGTAGGCACCCAGGACATTCACCCCACTCCTCTTGCTGCATCCAGGCCAGGTATCTAGGAGTCCTTCCAGGATAGGCTTACCTATTTCCACCAAGCACTTTTCAGACTGTTGCTCCTAAAGCCCCCAGGCCCTTCTGATCAGTGTCTTCTGTTCTTACCATAGATGTGTGATATTGGGCTCTCTCAGATAAGTCTTACACAGTGCCAGATGAGAAATAGATATTTCTGCAAATGAGACTGCTCTTCTTGCTCCTCTCTTCGTTTAGTCTCCTACCTAGGGATGCGATATGGTCTGAATGTCCCTCAAAAGTCATATGTTGAAACATAATTGCCAATGTGATAGTATTAAGAAGTAAGGCCTTTAGGAAGTAATTAAATCATGAGGGTAGAGTCCTCATGAGTGGGATTAAGACAATTATAAATGAGGCTTCACAAATTGTTCAGACATTTTATCCTTCAATCCCTTTCACCATGTGAGGACACAGCATTCCTTCCCTCAGGAGTACACAACACTGTGAGAAGATACCATCTTGGAAGCAGAAAGCAGCCCTCTCTGGATTTCCTAGACTCTACAACTGTGAGAAAGTATATTTATACTGTTTATAAATTCCCAAGTCTTAGGTATTTTGTTATAGCAACACAAAGACAAGGTGGTATACAGGAAGCAGTGGTGCAATCAACATTGAACCAGATTCCATTCTAAGAATGTAGTGACCACTCATAAGTGGGAGCTGAACAATGAGGACACATGGATACAGGCAGGGGAACAACACACACTGGGGCTTCTCAGGGGGTGAGGGGGAAGGGAAGGGAGAACATCAGGACAAATAGCTAATGCATGCAGGGCTTAAAACCTAGATCAGGGGGCTGGGCACAGTGGCTCACACCTGTAATCCCAGCACTTTGGGAGGCTGAGGCAGGTGGATCACCTGAAGTCAGGAGTTTATGACCAGACTGACCAACATGGTGAAACCCCGTCTCTACTAAAAATACAAAATTTAGCCAGGCATGGTGGTGCATGCCTGCAATCCCAGCTACTTGGGAGGCTGAGACACGAGAATTGCTTGCACCCATGAGGCGGGGGGTTGCAGTGAGCCGAGATCGCGCCACTGCACTCCACCCTGGGCAACAAGAGTGAAACTCAATTTCAAAAAATAAATAAATAAATAAACCACCTAGGTCACGGGTTGATGGATGCAGCAAACCACCATGGCACATGTATACCTATGTAACAAACCCGCATGTTCTGCACATGTACCCTAGAACTTAAAGTAAAAATTAAATAAACTATTTTTTTTAAAAAAGAATGTGGTGATCATAACCTAAAACATTCATGAGAAAATATGAATAGAAGTATATTGTTCTAAGTTATGCTATAAAATTCATAAAATAAGTGTAATATGACCAGAAATGAATTAACATTCAGTTACATTTGAGGGCACAGGTGAACTAACAAACTTGTAGTCAGTGGAAGCCAGTATCCATGGATAGCACTATGGATGGTGCATCGTCATGATTCATGATGTAACCAATAGTAACCAAATGAAATTAGGGAACTGTAGTGCCATGAGGAGCTATATTGCTCCCAACGGAAACAACTTCCAAAGAGCCATGCGATTGGAATAATAGCATACTTTCTTTGAAGTAGGAGATATGAAATTAGCCAGAAATGGTGCATTGTTTGAAATAAAAGAGGGAGAAAGAGAAAGGAGAGGTGGAAGAGGAGGAGAACATGAAATAAATGAGCACAATGAAGAATTTTCATGAGCAGTGCTTGGACAACAAACAGATATGTAAATATATCATCTATCCATTATTCTTAACCTTCATCAATAAATTACTAAATTGTACATGGGTCCATGAATTTTGTTCTTAATTAATTCATTTATATAGGCAGAGGCCACACAAATATATTTGTCTGGGGCAACACACACCCTGTGGGTAACCTTGAATTTTGTCACCATAGTCATGAATAAAAACCTTGAAAATAATTTGTAGACTCTTGGTAGCTGGGTGGGGGTGCACGAAATATTTTAAGACAGAAGGTCATCTATTTAGACAGAAAGATCCTCAATAGAGAGAAAGGAATCTAAGCCTCATCAATGCTATAGCCTTCCTATAGGTGTTAATGGTTGTGGGTAGTAAGTTTAGTTTATGCTATAGTGTTGTGTATGCTGTGTTTAATCTTGAGATGCTTCGAAATACTTTACAAACATTTTCACTCCTTCATCAGTGTCTGTTCTAAAGGCAGTGAAAATATTTCAAATGCTAGTAAAAAGGGGCAGGCAAATGATATAAAAATGGGAAGTGGTGAGAATGTAGGAGAGTAACTGTATGTGAGATGAGACTAGAGTCAGAATACATTTCACAATGAGCCAATATTATTTAAGGAGTGTGCTTTAAATTATGAATGCCCCCAAATATAATTTTTTTCCAAGTATGAGGCTATGAAACCAAATTATCTAACCATATGGGGAGATGTGAGGGGGTAAGGATAGGAGTAGGGTGGGAATGGAGATGGTTGAGTGGAGGAAGTGGGGGTCAGGCATCCCTAGGGAAATAATATCTTGCTAAACATTGAAGCTTGCCTGGGAGTACTCAGATGAATTGATATAGATTCCTCTAGTCAAACACTCAGCCAGTACAAAAGCTCAGAGAAGAGAAAGAAAAGCATGCTTTCAAATAAACTGATTTCCATATATATAGAGAAAGATAGGAAAAGAGTGAAAAAGTATAAGGCAAGAGACAGGCACAGCCCATACTATTGTAGGTCTAAAGAAATTGGACTATCCTTAGGACAACAGAAAGACATTGGAAACTGTTAGCAATTTGCATTATATAAATGATCTCTCAGGTTGCAGAGTGAATGCAGGGGAACAGGAAGCTGTTCAAAGGTGGTGGTACTGACAATGAAAACAGACTCTTAGGAGGTATATAGGAAATGGAGGTGGCAGTAGGTTTGATGAGAGAGTAAAGAAGAGGGAGTTGCCAGGGATGCTCCTAGACTTAGCTGCTAAAAGCACAGCAACACAATTTCCTGAAGAGCAATTATATAGGTGAAGCTGAAGGTGGAGAGAGGGTAGCTCATTGGGAACAGGATAAACTGAGTGCAGGTTGAGTATTAGGAACCCGAGGGGCTTCTGAATGGGAGATGACAGTAGGAAGTTGGAGTTATGTAACTGGAGGATCCATTATGAACTTGGTCTCTTTCCCCAAGGGCAAAAGCATGTTGTTTGTCTCCATTTTCCATCTGGAGAGCAGAACATTGAACCTGGACACATGATTTCTCAGTTTAACAATGGTTTCCAAATGCAAAAGAACAGAAATGCAGTAGCAGCTGATACATACCAAATAGAAAGGTCACTTACTTTACAAATTCACTTTCCCTCAGGCTGTGCCTCAAAACATAATTCAGAAACTTCAGACATCATGAGCAGAGAAGTTTTACCCAAGAGTGTTCCTCTTGAACTGACAGGAAAGATAAATGACCTTGCTCTTTACAAGCATGGAAGAATGCTTTCAATATTTACACAGTAGCGGTGTTCATCTCTATTATCTAAGTGTTTTAATAAAGCCATTTAGCTGTGCAAATAACCACACAGATGTGCCAATATAAAATTGATACATTTTTGAAAATATTGAAACATTTGCCCGTTTCCAGATGTCTTCCTGTATTTTTAGCCTGTGTTATAATCTTGCTAAGGAGCTGTATTCATGCTCAGAGAAGCACTGACCTGGGGAAGAGTGATGGGCAGCTTAGAAAGGAGAATTTCCCAAAAACCTGTGCATTATCAACATGATTTAGAAAGGTTGTTCAATTTTGAGTTTTTCTTTTGTATTTCTGAATTTAAATTTTAATTATTTAACTCACTTTAAGTCTATAATGGATCTCCACAAATATTAAACATTTTTATTAATTTAGTAATTCAAGTGGCCTGGAAGGCATATATTCAGATTATCTTAAGAGTTTTCATATTTCAATACATCAGAGGTTAAAAAAAAAAGCCTACCGAACTAACACATAAATCTGAGAAATCTAGTTTTAGGTGTCATGTTTACATTGCTTTATCTTGGACTTTGTATAGTTGTGAAAAATGAAGTGTAAAGTTCAATGCTTTGGCATGACAAAATCTTTCCAATTCAAACTCAGAGAGGGAATGAAGAGAGAAGGGAACTAATATGAAACTTACTATATTCCAGGGACGTTTGTTTACTTGAGTTTACTACATTGAGCAAAACATTTCTAATCTCATTTTTAGATAAGGAAACTGAATCTTAGAAAAGACATTTGTCAAAAGTCACAGTGCTAAGTAAAGGGTAGTAACACTGGGATCTCCTGGTTTTGGAAAACTGGCCTGTTTCAAAATTCAATTTGATTAAATGGCACTTAGCATCAGTGACTCCATTCTGGATTGGTCCATTCTGGGCTGCTGGGGCTGAATGCAGGAGGCTAGTTTAAACTAATGGCCTCCCATAAACTTTAACAACTATTATGTTTCAACTTATGTGTCTTCTTTCTATTGTCTACTGACAATTGACTAACAGCATTACTTTCCTATCTATGTTTTTAAGGTGAATATACCGAACTCCGCAATATTGAAGTGCTTTCTAGATATGCTTGAGAGAGATCTAACGGATAAAGTATAATAGGAGAGTAGATGAAATGGAGTCATTTTCTTTAAAAAAATCAGAAAAATGTAGGTTAAATAACATTGGTTCAGAGATAAGGGAATGCAGTGAAGGATATCATGATTCTGATTGAGGGCAACTATCAATGGATTATGGGTAGGAAGAGAATGCCTGTTTCGCTGAGCTTTTAATTTTTAATCAGCTTTACTGAAGTATAATTTACTCGATACTTTGTCATACTGACTTCCACTTCCAAGTACAGTGTTTTCTTTTATATCCTCCACTGCAGAGGGAAGAAGCCTAAGTCGCTTCTTAAGAAACAGTGGGTCACTGTTTGCTTTTGGACTGGTGGTTTAAAGTGTAGTCACAGGAATAATGACATAAGCATCAGCTGGAGGCCTTTGAGAACTGCAAATACCCAAACCCCACTCATAGACCTCCTAATTGAAAATGATGGTGATGGGGGTCCAGCAATCTGCCCTTTAACAACCCCTCTAGGTGATTCTGATGCACCATCAATTTTAACAACTCCTGCGCTGGCAGCTGGCCTTTGACAAGGCTTAGCCAATCTGAAGACGGGCTATAGGAGGGTATACTGCCCAACTTGTCCCGCAGATGCATCATTACTTAGCAAAGCTATTCTAAGCTTCCCAGTTTGGGTTGAGAAAATTAGAAGAAATCAACCAGCCATTGGCAGAAAGACAAAGACATTTAGATTAAAGTAGAAAACAAAGGTACAGTATAATAGAGTCAAGTCAATAACAGGCAACTAAAATTCCTGTTGATGAAGAAGTGAGATTGTGCTTCTTCCACATTACTACTTCCATATTCTTATATCAAGCTTCCAATACATGGGCTATTTCACAACCAAGTTAAAGCCTCTTGTACTCTGCAATTTAGAATCTACTTAGAAACAAGTGTTATAATTGTTTGAACCAAGAAGATGGAGAAGGCGCAAAGAAGCAATGTTTATCTACATACTGAGAAAATGATAAAGTATTCAGAAGGCTCAGATGAACAAGAGCACTCATTATTTTTGTCTTCTGCCCAAGTGATAAAACATTACAAATCTTAATAACTATGTAGACCAATAATAAATAATGTGTAATGTGTATTCCTTGGGTTCAGGTTACTCTTTTATGTGTGTGCACGTGTGTTTGTATGTGTATACATACATATATAGTTTATACGTAAAATATCTCGATTCACTTAAGTCACATAGTAATCCATCCATGTTTGGACTAGTACTATATTTATTTTATAGATTTATAGATAATAACATTAAGGTAAAGGAAAATTAACTTCCCTGAGTATACACACATAATCTGTTAGAGAGTAAGGATTTGAACTATGGCAGCCTGGCAACAGAGACTGTGCTATCAACTATAAAGCTATATTGCTTCTTGATGGAAGTTATTAAAATTAATCCTCTTGGTTTGGGATTCTATAAATTGCCTCTTTGTCTCTATGGCAACCATATTCAAAGCCTTCAGCTTCTAGATCCTCATGTGAAATCCCTACTAACCATAAGAACCACATGGCTCCTGTGTGTCCCACAAAACATACGCATATGATTAGACTTTATATATGACTCTTAACATCTTCATCAAATAAATGTTCAACATTGTGAGCACTGGTTTTCGTTCATACATGAATTGTTTACATTTGATTTCCTAGTTATCAGCCTGAACAAAAGAGAGAGGAGGGAAGAAAGTGTGCACTGTCTTCCCCTTTCTAGGTCTTAAATGTATTCAAAGTTTCATGGTTGGCCACAAGGTGAAACCTTAGAGGTCTTCCTAAAAAGTGTGAGGGAGGCCCCCATATCCATAAAGGCAGTCAGCGTGCTCCTGAATAGACTCTGAGAAAAGCACCTTCTGAACTCTTGGTGACCAACATTTATGTGAATTGTTTTTTACATGCACAGCCCAGTTTGGGGGAAAAATACATACACATGTTAATTTTATGTTTTAATTCAAATTGCAAATGGCACAAGGCTACATAGCAACTCAGTAGCAGAGCAGGGACTAGGGGACAAGAATCGTTCCTTTTTCTTTTTTTTTCTTTTTCTATTGCAGTCTTTACTGATCACCTGACACGCCAGCGGCTACAACTATACAGGGCACATGGAAAAAAAATGTACCCTCTGTCCATCATCACCCCATCATTATCTGGGCTTTCTCTGATGTGATTGTAGCATCGTCACTCTGCTTGGTTGGGCCAGTGAGCAGGAGATACATAACTCAGAGAAGCAGCAATCACCAGCTCCCTGGGAGGGTAGATTTGCCTGTACCCTCTACTCACCTAGAGCCATGCAGCAAGGTCTGGATGGCTGCTACCACCAGGAAACCTTAGCAGACGGTGGGGCTCAACCCAGTTTTGAAAAGGGGTAAAGAATGCACCTATTGGGTCAGGCACAGTGGCTCACGCCTGTAATCCCAGCACTTCGGGAGGCTGAGGCGGGCGGATTACGAGGTCAAGCAATCAGACTATCCTGGCCAACGTGGTGAAATCCCTTCCCTTCTAAAAATAGGAAAATTAGCTGGACATGGTGGTTTGCACCTGTAGTCCCAGCTACTCAGGAGGCTGAGGAGGGAGAATCACTTGAACCCGGGAGGCAGAGATTTCAGTGAGCTGAGATCGTGCCACTGTACTCCAGCCTGGAGACAGAGCAAGACTCTGTCTCAGAAAAAAAAAAAAAAAAAAAAAAAGAATGTACTGATCAGGAGTGGTGTCTTCTTTACCAATCCCTAGCCTCCATCTTTGGTTGCTCTGGAATCTTCTTCCATCAATCCCTCTGCTTAGTATGAGTTAAAAGGCTGAGTGTATTTCAGCTATAATCACAAGCACTAGGAAAACTGTGTGTGTTTGTCCATGAACACTCATAGGTACGTGTATGTGGGCTGGCAGATGACCTGAGGGAATATCAAGGAGGGAAGTGAAGCAATTTAAAGTACAGATGAAAGGAACTGAGGATGAGTGCACAGTTCCTGGCTCAAGATATGCTTCTCAGAAGTTACTTTGTAGAGCATTTAAAAGCCCTTCCTGACATGTCAGGTAACCCACATTTTCCTAATGGCCTGAGCTAGTGGAAATGGAATGTGCTTTTTCGACAGGCTGCTCAATCTAAATCTCTAAGTATCTTCTTATTTGTCTGGTAAGTAAAATGAATGGCAACTTCAGAAATCTTAATTGGCATATAATGAATGACATTTTAGCCTAAATGTTAGCCGTGTCTAATTACAACTCTTCAAGTGAAAATATGGTATTCTGGTAAAGAAATTGGATGTCTCAAAGAGCAATAGTTTGCAAATAAAAAGCTACAGAGAACTTCAACTACGATCATGAGATCACTGCTTTGTATAATTTATATGCTACAATCATTAGATTCATTTCCTTTTAAGTTACTTCAGACATAATATTAGAAATTATATAGACTGATTAATGGATTCCCTTTTTAGAAAATGCTATCATATATTAATACATTTCTCTACTTCCTTATTATTAAAACATGATCCCCATATCTTTTCCATTTAGAATAAATCAAATAAAAGCATGATACTAAGCACTGTAGTAGTGTTGCATAAAAAGAAAAATGATTAAAACCACAAATCTGTTGAATATAACACTTATATAGAACAGTGTTATTTTACAATTTTATTAAATGAATTATTTATTTAAGTTCTGGGGTACATGTGCAGATCTTGTAGATTGTTACATAGGTATACACATGCCATGGTGGTTTGCTGCCTCCATCCCTCCTTTACTTACATTAGGTATTTCTCCTAATGTTATCCCTCCCCAACCTCCCCACCTCCTGCTATCATTCCCCTAGCCCCCCACCAGACCCCAGTGTGTGATGTTGCCCTCCCTGTGTCCATGTGTTCTCACTGTTCAACACCCACTTATGAATGAGAACATGCAGTGTTTGGTTTTCTGTTCTTGTGTCAGTTTGCTGAGAATGATGGTTTCCAGTTTCATCCATGTCCCTGAAAAGGACATGAACTCATCCATTTTTAGGGCTGCATAGCATTCCGTGGTGTATATGTGCCACATTTTCTTCATCCAGTCTGTCATTGATTGGCATCTGGGTTGGTTCCAAGTCTTTGCTATTGTAAACAGTGTCACAATGAACATACATGAGCATGTGTCTTTATAACAGTATGATTTATAATCCTTTGGGTATATGCCCAGTAATGGGATTGCTGGGTCAAATGGTATTTCTAGTTCTAGATCCTTGAGGAATCACCACACTGTCTTCCACAATGGTTGCACTAATTTATACTCCCATCAAGAGTGTAAGAGTGTAAATCAGTGTTTGTATCCTCTCCAGTATCTGTTGTCTCCAGATTTTTTAATGATAGTCATTCTAACTGGCATGAGATGGTATCTCAATGTGGTTTTGATTTGCATTTCTCTAATGACCAGTGAGGATGAGCATTTTTTTCATATGTTTGTTGGCTGCATAAATGTCTTCTTTTGAAAAGTGCCTGTTTATTTCCTTCCCCTACTTTTTGATGGGGTTGTTTGTTTTTTCTTGTAAATTTGTTTTAGTTCTTTGTAGATTCTGGTTATTAGCCCTTTGTCAGATAGGTAGCTTGCAAAAAGTTTTTCCCATTCTGTTTGTTGGTTGCCAGTTCACTCTAATGATTGTTTCTTTTGCTGTTCAAAAGCTATTAAGTTTAATTAGATCCCATTTATCAATTCTGGCTTTTGTTGCCATTGCTTTTGGTGTTTTAGTCATGAAGTCCTTGCCTATGCCTATGTCCTGAATGATATTGCCTATGTTTTCTCCTAGAATTTTTATGTTGTTAGGTCTTATGTTTAAATCTTTAATCCATCTGGAGTTAATTTTTGTGTAAGGTGTAAGGAATGGGTTCAGTTTCAGCTTTCTGAACATGGTTAGCCAGTTATCCCAACACCATTTATTAAACAGGGAATCCTTTCCCCATTGATTGTTTTTGTCAGGTTTCTCAAAGATCAGATAGTTGTAGGTGTGTGGCATTACTTCTGAGGCCTCTGTTCTGTTCCATTGGTCTATATCTCTCCTTTGGTAACAACACATAAACAGAACCAAAGACAAAAACCACATGATTATCTCAATAGATGCAGAGAAGGCCTTTGCCAAAATTCAGTAACCCTTTATGATAAAAACTCTCAATAAACTAAGTGTCGATGGAATGTATCTCAAAATATTAAAAGCTATCTACGACAAACCCATAGCCAATATAATACTGAATGGGCAAAAACTGGAAGCATTCCCCTTGAAAACTGGCACTAGACAACGATGCCCTCTCTCACCACTCCTATTCAACATAGTATTGGAAGTTCTAGCCAGAGCAATCAGGCAAGAAAAGGAACTAGAGGGTATTTAATTAGGAAAAGAGGAAATAAAATTGTCTCTGTTTGCAGACAACATGATTGTATTTTGAGAAGACTCCACTGTCTCAGCCCAAAATCTCCTTAAGATGATAAGCAACTTCAGCAAAGTCTCAGGATACAAAATCAATATGCAAAAATCACAAGTATTCCTATACACCAATAACAGACTAAGAGAGAGCCAAATCAAGAGTGAACTCCCATTCACAATTGCTACAAAGAGAATAAAATACCTAGGAATACAACTAACAAAGGATGTGAAGGACCTCTTCAAGGAGAACTACAAACCACTGCTCAACAAAATAAGAGAGGACACAAACAGATGGAAAAACATTCCATGCTCATGGTTAGGAAGAATCAGTATTGTGAAAATGGCCATACTGCCCAAAGTGATTTATAGATTCAATGCTATCCCCATCAAGCTACCACTGACCTTCTTCACAGAACTGGAAAAAAACACCTTAAACTTCATATGGAACCAAAAATAAAGAACTCTCATAGCCAAGATAATCCCAAGCAAAAAGAACAAAACTGGAGGCATCACGCTACCTGAATTCAAACTATACTATAAGGCTACAGTATTAAATGAATTTGAATAAAAACAATGGTTTGCCCAGAAAGCTAAATGCTATATTAAAAACTATAGTATCAATTGGGAAAATGCCACTAGGTGGAGCCCATGGTTTCTAAGATTTTTGATAATCTCCTCACATAGTTCTGGGATAAGTGTTTTCTAGCTATTGAATCACAGTGTTGTTAACTGTTAGGGAGAGACATTAGCTTGATATATTGGATGATCCTTTGGTTACTACGATTAGGAAGTTGGGGAATTCGAGAACGGGGTAATCATTTTTCCTTCTGTACAAGTTTATAGAAGAATGCAAGTACAATCAGCTCATTTCTGGAAATTAATAGTAATTTAAACTGACTTCCTGAAAAGAAACAATCAATAATTTAATAATCACATGGCAAAGAAAGCTAGCTCTTTGGCAGAACCATTGAAATGCAGTTTTCTCTTATTAGTGGGTATTAAATATCCACTTTAAGAATAGCTTAAAAGAAAATTAGAACACAAATACATTTTAAGATATATTTGTCAATCAGGCACATGGCAAATAAAAGAAACCCATTTAAAAATTATTTAGATTGCATTTGTCAGGCAGTTACATCTGTTAAGTACATTCTGGAAAAAAAATGTGAATATAGGACAATTGTACTCTAGTAGCCATTCTAAGGGGGCAAAGAAATAGCTTTGCTTACAGATGATACACAGTTAAGCCTATTAAAAAGAATATTAAATTACTAATTTCACAGTCATTCTTCTTCATTAAATTCAGTTTTTTTAAAAATGTGAAGCTTTTAGGTATCACCTACATTAATAAACTACTTATATAAGTCACGTAACTTGATAAGTCTCACACACATTAGTCTCACATGTGTGTGAGCGTGAGTGCCCTTAAAAATTTTCTTGTGCTCCTTTGTAATACCTCCCATTCCTATTATTGTCTGCTTTCTGTCTCCCTGAACTGACTGCTAATCTGTTTTCTGTCACTATAAGTTAGTTTATATTTTCTATATGGATTTATACAATATGAACACTTTTTGGTGAGGGTGCGTCTGGTACTTCTCCCTCTCAATAATCGAGATTCCTCTACCTTGTTCTATGCATTAGTTCACTACTTTTGATTGCTCAGTGATATTCCAAGGTTCAGATATGCCATAGTTCATCTATTTTTCTATTGATGGGCATTTATGTTTTTTTTTCCAGCATGGAATTATTACGAATAAAGACTCTATGAATATTTCTGTATTAATCTCTGTATTTTTCTGTTGAGTATAAGCTAAGAGGGTAACGGCTGGTTCAGGGGAATTGTCATATGACAAGTGTCTGTTTAACTTTTTAGAAAACTGGTAAGCTGTTTTCAAAATTGGCTATACCATTTCTTTCTTTATATGTAATGAAGTATATATTTCCATTTAAGGATATTAATGAAAGTAATGAATATCATTGAGTTGCTTAAATTAGGAAAAGAATAAAACAAAACGTTTACTTATGGGCGCTGTGGCTCACGCCTGTAATCTCAGCACTTTGGGAGGCTGAGGTGGGTGGATCACGAGTTCAAGAGATCAAGACCATCCTGGTCAACATGGTGAAACCCAGTCTCTGGTAAAAATACAAAAATTAGCTGGGCATGGAGGCGCGCGCCTATAGTCCCAGCTACTCGGGAGGCTGAGGCAGTAGAATTGCTTGAACCCCAGGAGGCAGAGGTTGCGGTGAGCCGAGATCCCGCCGTTGCACTCCAGCCTGGGTAACGAGTGAAACTCCGCCTCAAAAAAAAAAAAAAAAAGAATATACTATCCTTTACCATAGTGTCAAATTTCTCCCATTTACTGTAGAGGAACAGAGATAAATCCACTGTCACTATCTTTAAACTACTTGCATAAGTTAAATAACTTAAAACATCATTGGGTGAGTTAATGAAAAAAAGAAAAAAACAAATAAGATTTTTTATTGCATCAACGTACAAACATGATGAAACAACTTAGAACTGTAAGCCTCATAATTTTGTCGCTCTAAGTTATGACAGATGCACATCTCAAAATTTAGAACAGTTTCTGCTTCAATGTTATACCCTAAATTCAGGCCATGTGTTCTTATTTTATATTAAAAAATGCAGTCACTATTTCCAGCAGAACAATTTCTCATAAAACTTCTCAAGCATATTACTTTTCCAGTAATAAGAGCACTTGCTATACTTTTAGAATGTCATGGTCTTTAGTCAAATAAATTAAGCTGGCCATAGTGTAAGTTGTACTATATTATCTTTTTGGAAAACATAGCCCATGTTTTTAATGTAATGAAATTACACCACAGGAAAAAGGTGTCAGACATTTTGAAAATATTTCCTTACCATATGTATGATTTCGTATAAACTGCCCAATTGTCTATTTCTGTATTTGTAAATTAGGACTAACACTTCTGTATACCTTTTTTTGAGAATAAGAAAATTGAAACTGATAAAGTACTTAGAAAAGTACTTAAGTACTCAATAAATATTAACTTTTATTATTTTATTACTTCTAATGCCTTCCAAATATATAAGATAGTGGTATGTAAGTCTGTATTGGGAAGAACAAAAATACATAAAGAGGAATTTGTTCAGAAACCTTTCCTTGTTTTCTTATCTGTGGATTTCTGTGAAGACCATCCCTCTACTCCCCTTAAAATAGTAAAACTTTTGTAAATCCCTAGGTTCCCAATGACTAGAACTGTTTCTTAGATTCTCAAATAACTTTTGTGATTTATTTGATAGTTTCTGAAATCCAAATGTGTTTCTCAACCTATTGTAATGAATTTGTTTAGTGTCGTGCTTTGTAAATCCCCTGAAAAATGAATGCTATGTATTCTCAATGAAATACATTTAACTCTATGTAGTTTAGGATTTACTTAAATGACCAATTAGGCTTCATTTCATTAGATACATTTTTTTTCAATGACAGTGAGACCATGTATAATAATTCCTTTCAGTCTTAAACCTATTAGATCAACAGACAAAATATTTATTTAAATAATAACACTGTACTTAAATAAAGAAAATGCTCAAAGCAAATAAAACATTGTTGGGGCCCAGGAACAAATGGAAAGGTGCTGGTGGTAGCTGGAACCCAATCTATATGGTCACCCAAAGCTAATTTTGATTGCAAGCAGGTGTCTGGTACTGCAGACTCAACAAGAAGCTGTGAGTAGAGCGCCCACCTCACCTAGTAGCAGGGCAGAGCTGGACTTCAACCAGACCTGCAGTCTGTGGGCCATCAATACAGCAATTCCTACTATTTTTAAAATATGAAATAACCTACTATTACCATATCATTTTTGCAACTTCAATCGAATTCCATTTTAAGATGGTATCAGAGCACAAGATGAACATCCAAATGAAGACTATTCCATATAAGTGTGAGAAAGGCATTCTAGTGTACAGTGAAAAACACAGACTGTAGAGTCAGATTGTCAAAGATTGAATTCTAGCACTGCCACCTCTGTGTATGACTTCTGGCCTCAGTTTTCTCTTTTGTAAAATATGATTTATAACAGTACCTACAATATAGGGTTGTGTGAGAATAAAATGAGTGGGTACTTTGAACTCAACCCATTGCAAATACTGTGTAAGGTTTGTTATTCTTAGTAAAAAAGTGTACTCACCCAATATGTATGAAACATCTTCTACAGGCTAAGCTTTTGGGAAATTGATCATGCCATGCAATACTTGTCTACTTACACATTTAATTTTAAATATCCTCCTTCTATTTTTCTCCCTGGATTTCAATTCTTATTTTTGAATACCTAGGTGCGGTAATGACCCTGGATTGAAGTCTCAACAAAGGTATCATCTTTCAATGTTAGGTAAGAAAGTTTATGCGTAGCTGTTACTCCTTTGGAAAACGTATTTCTCCAGGGTGGAATTCATTTAGCTCTATCAAATTGTGAGAAATTAAGAGTTCAAGTCTGTAAGTGGGCTTTGTTGTTTCTAAAACTTGTTTTCCTTGTATTCTTTTGTAGGTGGAATCATTATTCACCTACTTCTTCATGCTGAAGATCCAGATGTTTTCCTTATGGCTTCCTTCTTCTTCACCATCCCTCCCTTGCATATGATTACTCCATTTTACGTCTAAATATTTTTCAGATTTGAACTCTCTTTTTAATATAACCACTATCTTTTTAGACTTTCTCGTCTTTGCTTAGATAGCCAATGCTCCCAGCCACCTCACTGGGCTCTCTGCCAGCTGCCCTGACCTTGCAGCCATCTGCCTTCCAGCTGCCAGAAGAGTTCTCCAAAACAAAAGCATGACAGTGGCTCTGCATTGCCACTATAGGATAAAGTTTCATATCTACTGTAGCATCCGGCCTCCTTTTCCAGCTTCACATGTGCTGCTCTTACATCTACAGGAAATGAAAATCACCCACACTCTGGCTTTTCTCACAGATGCGCCTTTTCTGCAACCTGGAAGGTCCCTGCCTCTCCCTCACATCCCAACTATGGTCACCCAAACACTGCAACGACAAGCTGCTTACTAGGATCTTGTAAGGCTAATTTCATGAAGTGACTCCTATAAAAAAGCCTCCCCTTTGCTATGAGGCAAGATTAGGTGCTCTTCCTCTAGGCCTTTAGAGTATGCAATCATGTGTATTTTGACCTCTTGAATAATTTTTTTCTGATGAAATGGCTTCCAGACAAAACTATTCTTAATCATTATTTTAATATTAGGCTGAATTGTTAGAATATATATGCTAGACTTTGATCAAGCTTTGATGTTTAATTATAAAACGCAGTGCATAATTAGTATTGAAATAAATGCTAATTAAATTTTAATAGACATAGATGAGAGTAAAGAATTTATGTTAACACTATTTCCATATTTTAAATGAAAAAATAGTGTTAGTAGCATGACTAACAATGTGTGTGTGCACGTGTGTGTGTGCTGAGGGGAGTGGGTAGTAATGAAAATATCCAATCATTCATAAGAATAAAAGTGCTGAAACATTTTGTAGCTGTGTTCTTTTTTCCACCAGTCTTTCCCCCATCAGCAGATCCAGAGAGTGTTAGGTAGAACTACCTGGTTCAGTGATCATTTAGGTACATCATTTTACAACCTAATAAAAATCAATCTTCTACCCCCCTCTCTTCTCCCTATAGGCCTTTTCCCTTTGTTATTCACTGTAAAGTAGGATCGCTAACTTCAAGTGGAAGCGAAGGGAAAGGAATTTATAAAGGTTTATAAAGGGCACCGGAAAATTTTGATTCTGTGTGTCACAGAGCAAGGCAATGTACAATGACTATAATTAAGCATGTTTTGTCATTTCATATTAAGTTGAAGAAAGAAGTTCTAGGAATTGCTTCCTGCTTGCTTCCTTCTTCTTTCTACAAGATAACATTAACTTTCCATGTTACATTCTATTTTTATTATTTGTCTATGACTCTTGTTGTTTTCTTGCTGCTTGGCACTGTGCTTGGCACATAGTAGGTACTCCTTTCAATTTCTAAGTGAATAAACAAATTAAATAAATAAATACATGAGTGATACAGTAATTCAATTGGTCTCTGAAGATATGTCTTTGTGAAGAAGAAATTAAGTAGCCAAATGCTATATTAGCATTCATTCCAGACAACAAACTAAATGAAGAAATGACAAACATATATTCAAAATTATCCCAATGTTGTTTTACTTCAAACTCTAAGCTTGTCATACTTCCTTCTTTTGGTTTCTTTAACCCAAACAACTAATCATTATTCTCAGAGTTGGAGTAAAATGTGAAAACAAATACTTAGATGTTAAATTCTATCATCCATTATTTTTTTAAGTCTTTCTTTGCCTGAATGAAAGCTATTTTAAGCATACACAATAGCCTGAGGAAATTCTAGAGCTTTTAAATTTACATGAAATTAAAATCACTCCATCAAAATTTTCATGTTCAATTCAAACTATCAACGGCTTATATCAAAGCAAGATAGATTATAACGTCAACTGATTTTGGCTCAAGTTTTAACACATAATGGAATGCTGCTCATCATGTGATAGTGCTTATTTGTGTCTATGTAACTGAAACAATTATTAGCTTTTGGGAATTTATGAGATCTTCACTTGCATATATTTAACAATATGAATTTTTCTTGTCAAATTTTTGGTATTTGATTTTTTTTCCCTCTACATAATTAATTCACAATTCTGGTTGGAATATATAGTGATTTGGTAAAAACAGTTGAAGTGCTGTGGATTACATAGTCTATTTTGAAATACCACTTCACAAGATGTTAACAAAAGTTATGCATGTTCATGAAAACTTCCAACATTTTTGTTTTTCAATAAGAAAATAAATTATGTTACGGGTTGCACTGAGAAATTTATTGATATTCTTCTTCTTTGAAGGATTAGAAAGATTTGAGTCAATGCATTAATACATATACATTTCTCTTCTTAGTAAACATATTATTATGAATGACTAGAAATTCATAAGTTTATATGTAATTTGGAAAAAATTTTACTATGTTTTAAGTAGTTCATGTAAATGACTAAGGTCAAAAAATACTTCCACTTTTAAGTAATTCACCTGAAGGACACATAATTTGCTTCAAAATGTACGATCATATCCTAGACTAAGGCTGCAGTTGTATTAAATGTTCATTGAAGTCTCATCAAATCCTGATATTCTAAGAATTTATGAGCATTGTATCTGGAAAATTTCAATAAAATATATTCAGACAGGCCAGGCATATACGGGATTTTCACTCATTTCACCATATTTCTAATTAAAGAATTTCTCCATGTTAAAATACTTATTTATCTGTTTGAAATTTGTCCTTCTGGACCTTCTAGGGCTCAGGTGTTTTTTTCCAGATTCAGATTCTATCTGTATACTCTGCTGTCACTGTGTGTTCATTTGTCTGCTTTTTGCAAAAGGCTGTATACCTCTATTCCTTACCACTATTACCACCAATTACACTATCTTCAGCCACATTGATCCAGCTTACATTCCTCCATCATAGCAATTTTACCCTAGGATTCTGTCCAAAATTTTCTCTCTTCCCCTCTCTTCTTTTTTTCTGGAAAACTCTTACTAACCCTTCAATTTTCAGCTTAGACACCAAATAATACATATACTTGCTTGTAACTCATTTGGAATAAAACTCTTAGAGACTCAACCATTCTCTACTCTTAGTTGTTTTTATTTTTATTCACTCAATCATTTATTTTTTATACAGTAAATATAACTGTGTACCTGCCATGTAACAAGCAGTCTGGCAATGGGCTTCATGGCTTGTGCATTCTGAAAATAATTAATAGAGATATGTACAAAATGTTAGAAAAATTCTAAATAAGTAGCAAGTAGCTGTACTTGGGAAGCTCAAGGACAATTCCCCAGTGTAAGAAAAAGTTAGGTCATGAGGGCAAGAATTTTTCTCTTCTTTAATCACTGAATCCCCAGTACACAGAATAATTCTCAACATCTCATGGCTTCTTAAATCTCTTAAATAATGAGATAGTCATTCAGGAGTAAAAGAAGAAAATCAGATGATTTCCAAATTAACACATAAACTACTTTATAGGTATGCATTTAAAAAAAGTTAAAAATAATTTAATTATATAGATGTTTGAGGCAAAGGTGTGTTATCAGTTTAAGACACCTAGATAGTCTCTATGACAGAACCAACTTCCCCTTTTTATAACAGATTATGGATCTATATTATAAAAATAGTAGTTATACCTGATAATATTGATGTTATTTTCTAACCTGAACTTCAAATCTGTGAAAAGAAAAACACTTCTAATACTCTATTCATCAGAGCAATCCTGTGTTAACTGTTACCATAAAATAATTATAAGGTTAATGTGAATAGTGTAAGGGTGAATTATGAGCTGTGAGTCTTAAATTACATAATCTAGAAGATTGTTTTATAGGAAGAAAACTAGAGAAAAGAGCATACAATGATACCAAACTCACATGTATGCTCACATGTATACACACAAACACACACAGATGTATGTATCAGTATGTGAAGATTAACAGTCAATAGTCAACACAATAGTTATATTAATTGTTCAAATTCATACCTCTAGAGTGAGGCACAGAGTCTAAGTAACTTCTCCATGGTTACATAATTAGTGAGTGTCAGAGATATTTGACTTGCTGACTCCTAGTTCTGTATTATTTTTAATACACTCTGCTAGCCCAAGGTCCCCAGAGAATTTGCTGCCTACATCTTCCTGCAATCAAGGTGGATAGCATTCACTGACATTTCTAGGCCAAAGTCTGGCAAATTCTCCTATATCTCTGTATTGGGGTCTGGCATCTCTATTGCTCAGAAGCCTTCTAAGCTTCAGGTTAATCTATAAAAGTTCAGTAATGAGGGTTCTTGGTCAGTAAGCAATCAGTAGAGTAGAAGTACAGAGGTTGGCAAAAATTAAGAGACTTTTTTATTTTCATGCTTTTTACCTTTCTCTGTACTCCCTGATCCAACCTGCCCCACTGTTAAAAGTTTTAAAGACTGTTTAAGTACTCATTAAATTTTGCTGGGAAATTTCTAGCAAGAAATATGGCATGGACCACCCCTTGTCTACAAACACAAGTTTAGACCTGGGAGATTGAACATTTTCTGGCTGAAACAATTCATTGCTTTTTGTCCTGAATGTAAACTTGGCTCAGGAAAAAAGGTGGGAAGTTTCTCTTCTCACCATGCTTGAGACTTCATATTCCCAGGAGTGAGGA
Source organism: Cacajao melanocephalus (assembly GCA_963573385.1). NCBI lineage: Eukaryota > Metazoa > Chordata > Mammalia > Primates > Pitheciidae > Cacajao > Cacajao melanocephalus. Next base: position 29,687 of record CAUYLG010018810.1, read on the forward strand.
GAGAAAAGAGTAATATAGAGGGAGATAGTGTAAAAACACATTACTGTATTAAACATGAGTTGGAGTTCAGGGATATATTTTGTGGGTTTTGTTTCACCATCCCGAAATGAACAAGCATTGTTTTTTTCTAATGATGCACATATGTTTGTACTTGGTATAGTGAAATGATTATTAAAAACACTTGGTTCAAGGGACTGAGGGCTTCAGAAGGACAGTGGGAAGTTCAAATGGACATCAGATAATTATATTAGAAACTTTGCTCAATGAGTCTTATTTGAGTTTGGCAAGATAGTTAAAAGTACAAAAAGCTTTCCCAAGTACATTTTCTCAAGGTTGCTTGAGATCAAATTCCAACAGCATGTCCTTTGTTAATGTGCATTTCCAAGCCAATTGCCAGGTGTTTCAACGTCCTTAAGGAAGTATAATTCACCTGGGGATGTGTGTGAACTCTTCTTCTGCTCTTTTATGATTAAGATGTGCATGGTTTTGTTATTTCCTCCATTGTTTTTATTAAGATTCTAATAATGTATTTGGGAAAATGAGCATGTCTGTTTCTCTTTCCACAAGCAAATCTAGTTTGTGGGTAATTTCTGAATCATTTTCTCCCACTACTAAATAAATTATACTGCATTTTAACATGAGACAGAATATTGGAGGGATGTTTCTTTTACACAGAAACTAATATAACAGAAGATAGAGAATCTTGTGGCTACAATGCTTGGATTTTTTACTTCTCATTAGTTTATCAGATGGTAACTACTTTCTGTTTAACATGTTAGGCCTATCAGCAGATGACATGATAATCTTTAAATATTAAGACAGTATTTACAACACTAAGCAGAATGTACCAATTAGAGGCATGAAGTAATTTCTGAAAATAGAAGTAGGCAAGAAAATTGAGCTTTTTAATGGGTGGTGGATTATCTTTTTTCAAGTGTTGAGAAGTTTTCACAACTAAAGAGAAAAGTGTTCATAACTGAAAATAGAAATATTGTCTGAGTCTTTGGAGTAAATATTCTTGAGTTTCAAGTTAGAATCCCTTTTCTCAACTTTTGAAATTATTGGCAAGAGAACTTAGTGTGATATTTAACTTATACTAGCTAAAGTAATATTTCTAATTCACTATTGTGGCCTTTCAAATTATTATTTCATTGACCACCATTATGAACCTCACCTTTTTATTAATGTCACATTATTCAAGTTCACTATCTTCTCTTCACCATCATTAGTGTTTTCAATGACATCATGGTCTTTCCTGCATATTCAAGACTCTTTTCACTCTGAATTCACCAATATCCCCTCCTCCTGACCTCATCTTAGATGACTTTAGTGTCATTATTAATAAGATATTTACAATTATAACTATATATTTTATAATAAATATCTCCATTCCCCTAATTATATCCTAACCTTAGTTATTACACTGGAAAAAATTGGGAATATTAATATCTGATAGCAGCTGGGGTATCCTACAACAACTGGCTCTTGGGGTAGGGAAATAAAAAGAAAAGTAAGGGCTTGATTTGTAGTGTTTGTTAATTATCATGTGGCAAATACTTGCACTGGGGCTAATTTCAAGTCACCACCATGATGTCACTGACTACAGTGGTGGGAGGACAGGTCCACAATCAGCTCTATTTAGCTGGTACAGGCTGGCTTCAGCATACGATTGCATCACAGATTCATATTTCTAAATTTCTCTTGCCCTCCCCTCCTTTTTTTTACCTAACCTCACGTTCCTTAACTATCTCTCAGTTGATCTTTCTTTTCTTCTATATTAAAGCTTATTGGAGATTATTTGAAAACACAACTCCCAAAAGAATCAAATTCTCCAGCTGCTGCCTTTGTACTACACATACCCTTCAAAGCTGATCTGATCTAGGATCTCTTTTCCCTTGCGCCACCAGTTATTCCATTCCTTTGCCCTGACAGTAATGGACTCTGGAGAAAATTGTTTATCTGCACATTAAGATTGTATCATAGTGCACACTCTATACATTTTGTTGAGTCTTTAGTACTTTTTAATCATTCATTTTGGTTATGTCAATCAATTCTTCCTATTATTACCTGTAAGAGCTCTCTCAGCCCATCATCAGTCTCCATAGGTCTCTCACTTTAAATCTTACAGTAAAATTCTTTCTTGAAAAACAGAGAGCCTGTGAATGATCTTATTCCTCCAAATTTTACTTTTGTTTCTACTTATGCATCCCTTCCTACTTTCTATCTGTCTTAGGGAGCAATAAATGTTCCTCTTCCTTTTCAAAATTTAATCCTTATTTTTGCTTTTTTGAGAGAATCTCACCTTATGTTCTTTATGTGCCTCAATCTATCATTATTCAACTTTCCTCAGAATATTTTTCAGTCTCCCTCTTTCTGCTCTTACCCTCCCCTTGGCCTAAAACCTCATGGAACTATTCCTTGCCTTGAAACTGAAACAAAGAAAATTCCTTTCTCAACATGTTTCACATAAAACCACCAAATGTTACTTCTGTCTCTTATGCTGACCTATAAAAAGTTTTTGTGCCTTGGATTTGTTTTCCTCCTCATCTCTCATTCTTGTCTTCCCTCATGGGAATAGAACATCTATGGATTTGTAGGACAATAAAGTTCAGGAAGCCTGCCACTATATCTTTCTTGTTCATAGCATTTTGCAATATGGATAGGCAGTAAATATTCATTGGAAAAATATATGCCATCAACTCTCCTGAAACTGCTCTCTCTTAGGTTATGAATGACTTTTTGTCAAAATTGTCAAAATCTGTATAGCTTTCTGCAGCATGAAACCCTTCTGGTAACTTTTCTTTCTCTAAATTCTTTTCTTTCTTGATTTCCTTGTCCATAATTCATTTGTGTTTTCCCCTTGTCTTTCTGAGCACCCTGTCTTTTTTATTGGCATTTTTTCTTCTACTTATTCCATGTTATTTTGATGAGCACTGGTGTTTTTTTTCCTTTCTCAGTTTTCATCTCTTCCCTGTGGGGTTTTGTCTTGACATATTAGCTTGTCTATACCTCAATGAAAAAAATCTATATTTTCAAAGTTACATTAATTAAGAGAGTATGATATTGATGTAGGATAGGCAAATAGATCAATGGAAGAGAATAGGAAGTACATAAATAAATTCACCTATATAAGGTCAATATATTTTTGACAAAGGCACCAGTGCAATTTAATGGGCAATATTTCTAAGAAATGATGCAAAAGCATTAGCCCTGACCCTTACATAACAATATAAAAATATTAACTTGAGATAGATTATAAACAAGTAAAAAAGCTAAATTATCAAGTTTAAGCATAGGAGAATATCTTTGTGACTTAGAGGAATGCAAATGTTTTCTTATGCCAAATGTTAAAGCCACTAAACATGAAAGAAAAAAAGATTAACTTGATTTTATAATAGTTTTTAAAATCTGCTCATTGGAATATATTATTAGGAAGATAAAAAGTCCTGTAGACTATGAGGAAATAGTCTCTCTTTTTATGTATTCAACAAAGGATTCCCACAAATAAATAATAATTTTAAAACAATAAAAGTGGCTAAAAGTCTTAAACTACATTTCAAAAATAAGACATATAAATAGCCAATAAGCACCTAAAGATATGATCAATATAATTGGTTATTGGCTATATAAATTGAAATTACAATGAGCTACTTCAACCTCACAAAATGGCTAAAATTAAAAAGATGGACAGTAGAGACTATGTGATACAGAGGGCACAAAGTAACTGTTCTCATCTATTTTTTTCTGAATATTATATGAACAATTGTGATGAAAATCATGTTGGCAACTATTTATAAAGCTGGAAATGCACTTGCTTTATGGTACAGCAATTCTGATATTAAGTATGTACCCAAAAGAAATGAAAATGTTTGTGTCTTCCCAAAATTTGTGTGAGAATATTGACTGCAGCTTTACATGTAATTGCAAAGATTATTCACTGCCACTTTACTTAGGATATCAAATAATTGGAAACAAACTAAATATCCATCAAGTGGAGAATGGATAACCATATTGTGGTATATTAATACAACAGAATATTACTCGGCAGTACATTAATTTAAATAATGAACTCCATACACAAGTTAAATCTCAAAAACTTTGTGTTGAGTGAAAGGAGACAGATCCAAGAAGTCTACATGATTCCATTTATATGAAGTTTAAGAACAGACAAAGCTACCTTATGGAGACAGAAATTGGAATAGCTATTGCCTCTGAGAAGAGGGTGATTTTCTATGAAAGACCAAATGAAAACTTTCAAAGGTAATGGCAGTGTTCTGAATCTTGACAGGAATATTGGTAAGACAATTGTGGGTATTTATCAAAACTCTTGATCTCTACCCTTAATAGTGATATATTTTACTCCATTTAATTATATCACAATTAAAATTAATGAAAATATTAAATTTTATGCGTCATCTCTCTGTTGAAATCCAAACCTTTATTACTAGTTGGTTATTGAATGTCTACCTGGACAGCTCTATTTCAAATGTAAGATATTAAATAATGGACTCAATATATTTTTTTCCAGGTCTCAACTTTTTTTCTCCTGCTGATTTCACTCTTATAGTGGATAGTATCAACATAAATTCAGTTAGTCAAATCTCAGGACTTTGGACCTATCTTTGTTTTCTTCTTACCTATTCTATTTTGCTTGTCATGATGTCTTATGGGTTCCACCTCCAAACCATACCTTGTATCTTATCCTCGGCTTAGCTCTGCTGCCACTTCTAAAGCTCTTCCTTAGATTTTGAAATAATCCTCTTGATTCAAGTAACATTTCTTTCTATCTTTCATGCAACTTAGGCAAAGGTGAGATCACATCAGTACCTGCCTCTAAGCCCCAATGACTTTTTATTGTCTAGAGCAGAGATTGAAATCTGCTGGCCCTCAAACTGGATTCAATCAAGGAACAGATTTGATATTTTTCTGTTTTCAAAAGGATTGAATTTATTGCTAACTCTTGACAAGTTGCTGAGCTCCCATAAATATCTGGATTTTTCAGTTTCTCTGAATAAAATCAGAAGGCTTGACTATATTGCACTTGAGTCCTCATGGAGAAACAATTGCTTTGTGTTGTGCTAAGTGATCCTCCTTTAGGTGGGGGCACACATGAGTCGTTGTCTACTGTCCCTCTCAGCCTCCATTGCATGTTTTCCTTCACTCAATTATTATTATTTTTACCTGGTATTCAGGCTTTAGCGACATATGACAAAAAGAACCTTCACAAACTAGTTCCACATGTTTCTTGAAAGTTCCTTGAAGGTTTCTTTGATTGCTTGTTTTCCTTTCTGGAATTCTCATTTTTCTTCTTTGTTTCACTCCATCTTCCTATTCTTCCTATATGTCAATTTCTCTATTTAGTGAACTATTGTCTCTACTTAGCAAGCTGGAACTCCTAAACATTATTCAGAGAATTTAAATTTTATCTTATTCCTTCTTGAAAATTACTACTTTATTATACATTATATATTCCTGGAATAACTTACATCCCAGCATAATTTTTGCAGGGACACATTCCTGTTTTTCCTGCTAAACTCTGAACAGTGAGAGAAGAATTGTATCCTACTCATTCTTAGCCCTCTACGAGCTGGTACATGGTATGTGCACTGCGAATTAGGCTTCGTAAGTATCCTTGGGGATGGGTACTATTGCCCCTATCATAGTGGAGAGAATTGCAGTTCATGTCATATATCTGGCCAGTAAAGACTGGGTCTTTCTTACTTGAGTTTTTGTTCCATGAAACCAAACTGCCTCTGAAATATTAATGAAAGGCATATGTATAATAGTTTTATTCAAGAGAAGCTTAGGAACAACTTTAAATAATTATATTTGTTTAAGTAGATATACTTCTATATAATGAAAGCTATTAAATTTATTTTAGAAAATTAAAAAAATAGATTTGATAAAATGTAGATCATTTCCTGTAAAGGAACAGCCCCATCAGCAGAAGTAATGGGTTATCTGAGGCTAATTTAGTCACCTTCTTCCAACATCTGATATTTGAGCACTTTACATCCAAAAAAGCTGGTGGTGCAAAATATTTCTATGTTGTGCTTGATTTGTGCATCCTAGGTGTGCTAATTCCCACTTAAGTTGAGAGGTTTCACAATGCCTCAGTAGCCAATTAGGTATGTTCAAATTCATGGTTTACTGGGAAGCTTTCACACATCATCAATCATGCAATTAATATTCAATACACAGGCAATAATTTAAAAGAGGGTAACAAACCACAATGGCAGCTTGGAAAACCAGTATGCTGACAGAGGGGTTCGGTGGGTCAAAAGTCTTTCAGACACTAATCAGCTGGGGAGTCACTGCTTTTCTGTGGCCAGAGCCTCTGGTAGCTGACTAGCTGACTCCAAGTAGAAAGAAGGCATCAGAATTCTTATGAGCAGAGAGTTCGAATGCATCTTGGACAAGTCAGGTCCTTACTGCTTGCATGGCCCTCCACAGGTGTACCCATTCTCAATATCTCAGCCACCTTTTGAATGTACTTTCTATTGGTTCATTTCAGGTTTCTGGTGGTATTGGGCAATAGGAGGTGTTATAACCTCAGTCCATTACACATGTTTACTTCTTTGAGGAGTAAACAACTTTACTCAATGCACTTGACATGAGTGACTTCATTTTGAGTCATTCGGATAGCAAATTGTTATTACATATCATCCTGACATAAAGATTATGGGAATAGATTTTATCTTTTAATAAGGGCACTGTGAGGAAAAATGTCTTCATTTATCTTTTCTTCTTTCTTTTTATCTTCTTTCTTTCTCTCTCTCTTCTTTCTCTTTTTTCTGTTTTCCTTTTTTCTTTCTTTCTTTTCCTCTCTTTCTTTTTCTTTCTTTCTTTCTTTCCCTCCTTCCCATATTAGGGGACTCTCCCACATTATGAAACTGAGCTCCCCACCCCAGCACGGAGTCTGGAAATCAGCATCTCTTGCAGCTAAGCTTACAACCAATCAGACATTCCCATCCTAGACTTCGAATCAAAGGCTGGTGAAACTAGGAAGCTAGACTAAGCAGAATTTATTCTGGCAAGGACAGGGTCAGTGACAGTTGCTTTAGGGACAGCAGTCAATGTTTGTGGCTCAGGGGAAAAACTTCCCTATCTGTGCCAGCAACAGTGTCTATGCTGGACTCACCAGATCAGTTCTCTGGCATGAGTTTGGTTGGGTTTCTGGTCTAATTGCCTCCAAGCCTGGTCTCTGCAACTTTTCAGAAGTGCTAAGAGCTACCCAGTACTTTTCTAATAAATTGCTTTTCTACTTGAACTAGCCAGGGTTGTTTTTTGCTGTGACTAAGAATCCCGATGAACAGAGCTCTGAGATGGCAATCTTGGAATTTCCTTATCAAAATCCCACATACAGAGTGTGTGGGCATCTATATTGTACATATAGGGCTTTATATGGCTTTATATAAGTTTTCAGTAAGGTTATTTACTAATAAATGATAGATGTCCTACTTATTTTTTTTTTGACAGGGTCTTGTTGTGTCACCTAGGCTGAAGTACATTGGGATGATGATAGTTCACCATAGGCTAGAAATCCTCAGCTCAAGTGATCCCCTCCCTCAGCCTCCCAAGGACCTAGAACTATAGGCATGTAGTTCTAAAAACAAAGGCTTGACCACAGGCATGTAGTCATAAAAATTAGCCTAATTCTTTTTTTTCTTTTTGTAAGATGGAGTTTCACTATGTTGCCTAGACTGGTCTCAAATTTGTGGCCTCAAGTGATCTTTCTGCTTCATCCTCCCAAAGTACTTGAGATCACAGGCATGAGCCACTGAATCCAGACCTCACTTAATTCTTAAAAATGCATTTAATTATGTAAAACTAAAAACATTGAGTTGTTAAGTAGAGACATGAGAGCAGTTTTCAGTTTATTCTGACAATAATACCAAATAATGCTCTAATCTACCATGCCTGGAAACAGGCATAAAATGGTTTTAATGAGCCTATTTAGTTCTGAATCCCATTGCTTGTTTGGATAAAGAATGTGCAAGATTTTTAAATTTGAGAATAGTATGTATTCAGGCTCAAAATGTAGTTCCCATAGAAACTTGATATGATTGTATAAAAAAACTTGATATTTCCTGATTTAAAAAAAACAGTGTACAAACATCTGAAGAACCCTATCAGCTAATCCGACATACTCATTTCTGATACTGTTTTGTTCTTCCTATTCCAAAAATGATTCTGTCTGTGGATGCTTATAATTAAAGACTTGAAATAAAATGAAAGCCATTTCATGAAATGTTTGATAATGCTTAATGAAATTAAGATAATGATAAATGGTGGAAGAGCATATATGTGTATATATATTTGCAAGTACATATGTGTGTATACATACATGTGTATGGGAGAGATAGATAAATAGATACTAGCAACTAGCAATCAAGGTGTATACAATTCGTAACTATGTCATCCAATATAAATCCACTAGCCATATGTGGATTTATATTGGATGACATAGTTATGAATTGTATACGTTCATGTTGCTAATACGATGAAGGACAGAATTTTATAATTTATTCAATTTTAACAAACTTAAATTTAAATGTAAAACACAAAGCAGAGTGATGTTTTTTTCTTTTTAGCACAACTTTATTGTTTTATTAAGATTGTTTTCTTTAAGTATGAATGGTCTAAAATACTATTGATATATTTTAGAGCAGATCTCAGGCATGTGTGTTGTTGATACCATTACACATAGATACATCATTGGTGTACTTGGTATCAGCAGTGTGGTTCAGTTTAAATTACATTTTCTATGTAACATTGTAATATTACAATGCGGTTTTTGTCAAGGAATCAAACAATTTCTAAGCAGAACTGTGTAAACCTTCTGGGTTTCCTTTCCATGGTGTAAACTTTCTGGATTTCCTTTCCACACTTCCACAGATATGGTCTGTAAGCAAACAAGCCCAAAAGGACGTAGACACTTAGCTACTCCAGCCTATGTGACAGAACAAGATACTGTCTCTTTAAAAAAGAATTAAATAGGACCATTCATCATTTGTATATAACTTTCCTGAAAGTAGCATAAATCATCCATGCAATGTAGAGGTGCACACCCTCTATATGTGGAATTTTGATAAGGAAACTTCAAGGTTGGCATTTTAGAGCTGTCTTCATCAGGATTCTCTGTCACAACAAGGAACAGCCCTGACTAATTCAAGTAGAAAAGGAATTTATTAAAAGGTTGAGTAGCTCTCAGAATTTCTGAAAAGCTGCAGAGACCAGAGACACAGCATAAGAGGTACCACATGAGTTTCAAGATCTCATTGGCCCTTTTGGTTGCCAAAGTCCCTGAGAGCAACGTAGAGTAAGCCCAGGTGGATGCTGAGCACTCCATGGATCTGTCTGACAACTGAGGAAACCTGAGATTAGGAAACTGCTAATCTTATAAATGGGGGCTGCTAGCAAACTTGCCCAACATTTGCCCTTGAGGGAAATATTAGCTATTATCCTTGTCAGGAAACAGATCTTCCCTGTCACTCAGAGGGAGACATTACCGCTAGCTTCCAAGGCTGTCTGTTACGTAAGTATCCTTGAAAAGATGGTCTGGGACAAAAGCTGTCACAACATATATAAAAAAGCCATGGAAAATAATCACCTAATATTATTATATATCAACGGTTTATGAGGACTATATGAAATATAGTGATATTTGTATAAATGGTAAGTGGTAGATTAATGTAAATGCTTTTCAATATAGTAAATACAAACTATTTTTATACTTTAAAAAATATGGATAACTTTTTTTTTACTTAAAACTAAGACATATAACTGATACAGAATCAAGTGACAATGATGGTGCTAATACTATGTCCAGAATACTAAAAGAAAAAAGATGCTGGGCTAGGCGCAGTGGCTCACACCTGTAATCCAAGCACTTTGGGAAGCTGAGGTGGGCCAGTCACCTGAGGTCAGGAGTTTGACACCAGCCTGACAAACATGGAGAAACCTGTCTCTACTAAAAATACAAAATTAGCCAGGCAGGTGGCACATGCCTGTAATCCCAGCTCCTCAGGAGGCTGAGGCAGGAGAATCACTTGAACCTGGGAGGCAGAGGTTGTGGTAAGCCAAGATGGCACCATTGCACTCCAGCCTGGGAAACAATTGCAAAACTCCATCTAAAAAAAAAAAGGATGCTGGAAGGAGGCATGTCACATATTTCAGAACCATTGGTCATTGCAATTTGCTGTAGGAAAGCGAAACAAACAAAACTATATTATAGTGGTATAAAAATTTAAAAACAATAAAGCGGGAAATATTACACTACAACAAGTAAACAGTAACTTTGACGTGAAATTTTCTCTTGATATCAAAAAAGAAACTACATGAGATCAACTACAAAAAATCAACCACATGAGATCAGAATTAATGTCTAACAAAAAAAAAATTTTAACAAGAGCAGAGTGTAACTTTGGCTAGCTGAAAATGGCTTAGACCTTTGCAGACAAATGCAAGAAAACATTTTTTTAGGTAAAGAGATGATAAACAAAATTGTAATTTCAGTTATACAAATTGTGTTATGAAATTATGAAGCATATTTTTAAAAAAATGTTTCACAAACAGTGAAAGACCTTATTTAAGCCAAGAACCAACAGAAATTTCTAACAATATCAATTTCTTTTATTTGAAGTTTAAAAATTTGCAAGAACATGTCTTTAGCTTTAGATTAGTTGTGTGATAAAAAGCAGTACTGTCCAAATAACACATTGGGTGCTTTTTGTGTCAAAAGACTTCCATCTCATAAAGAAAGTTCAATTCACAGTGTAAAATATCAAATTCGTAGTGTATTTTACACTTCCTACATCTATCAAAGAAGAATTTCAAGTGGGTATGGAAAAATTTATTTCTCTCATGACAGATGGTACTTTGGCTGTGTCAGGTTAAAAATCTGGATTTATTAAAACTGGGCACAGTGGCTTACCCTGGTAATCCTATCACTTTGGGAGGTTGAAGCAGGTAGATTGCTTGCCCCTAGAAGTTTGAGACAAGCCTGAGCAACATTGTGAAACCCCATTTCTATAAAAAAGAAATACAAAAATTAGCTGGGCATGTGGTGCATGCCTGTGGTCCCAGCTACTTGGTAAGGTGGGAGGAAGGATCACTTGAGCCCAGGAGGCGGAGGCTGCAGTGAGCTACATCTTCCAACATGGCTGTACCACTTCACATTTCCACTAGCAATGAATGAGAGTTCCTGTTGCTCCACATCTTTGCCAACTAGCGTTTTGAGTTTTTACCATTCTAACAGATGTGTAGTTGTATCTCACTGTTGTTTTAATTTTTATTTTCCTGATAACATATGATGGGGAGCATCTCTCCATGTGATTATTTGCCATCCATATATTGTCTTTGATAAGGTGTCTGTTAAGGTCATTGGCTCATTAATAATCAAGTCTTTTGTTTGCTTACTGTTGAGTTTTAAGAGTTTTTTGTGTATTTTGAATTACAGTCCTTTCTTTAGCATTTGCATCTTTTGAAAATATTTTCTCCTGGTGTCTTCTTTTTTAATTCTCTTCACAGAGTCTCTTACAGAGTAGAAGTTTTTAATTTTAACAAAGTCCATCTTTCATGAATTATGTTTTTAGTATTGTATCTAAAAAGTAATTACCATATGCAATGTTGTCTAGGTTTTCTCCTATAATGTCTTCTAAAAGTTTTATAGTTTGGTGTTTTACATTTAGGTTTGTAATCCATTTTGAGTTAATTTTTGTAAAGGATTTCAGTTCTGTGTCTAGATTTATTTTTGCACAAGGATTTCCAGTTGTTTCATTGCCATTTGTTGAAAAAACTGTCTTTGCCCCATTGTATTGCCTTTGCTCTTTTGTCAAATATCAGTTGATTGTATTATGTGGGTCTATTTCTGGGCTCTCTATTCTGTTCCATTGATATATTTTTAAATTTATCATCAATACCACACTGTCTTGATTGCTTATGCTTTATAGTAAGTCTTGAGATTGAGTAGTGCCAGTCCTCCAACTTCATTCTTCTTCTTCAACATTACATTGGCTCTTTAGCAAGAGATGGGTCCATAATATTGGACCCATCCAGATAATGTACGCAAATTTATTTAAAAGTAAGACGATGTGCAATCTTAATTCTACCTGCAAATTTAGTTCCTTTATACCATGTCACATTGGCTCTTTCGCAAGAGCCAATGTAATGTTGAAGAAGAAGAATGAAGTTGGAGGACTGGCACTACTCAACGTAATGTTGAAGAAGAGAATGTTTAAGATTCTCTAGAGAGACAGAACCAATAGGATATATAGAGAAATATACAAAAAGATATTTGTTAGGGTAATTGGCTCACTTGATTATGGAGGCTAAGATGTCCCACAATAGACTGCCCATAAGCTTTAGAATCAGGATAGCTGGTAAGGTGGTTCAGTCCAAGTCCAAACAGCTCAGAACTAGGGAAGACAATAGTGTAATTCTCAGTCTGAGGCCATAGAGATGAGATCCTGAGGGCCTACAGATGTAAGTCAGAATTTCAAAGGCTGGAAAACCTGGAGTACTGATGTCTGAGATCAGGATATAAGGTGTCTACGCTCTGTGACCTCACTTCTCTGATAGTTAGAAGAAGAGTTATTGATTTTTCAGTTAATTCAGGTTTTTACTTGTTAGGATACAGTGATGACTTCCAGGCTCCTTAGAAACTGGACCAGGAGGATTTAGAAGTCTGAACTATATTTTTAGAATACTGAATTGTCATAACAGTTGGTAAATTTGATTTACTTGATAAGACCTAATTTTGAAACTAAGGAATTATTTTCTCATTTCTGCTGTATGTAAGAAGTTACCATAGCTATAGTAGCTTAAAACAATGCAAATATGTTACAATTCTGGGAGTTATGAGTTCAAAAGGGATCTTACTGGGATAAAATCAATATATTGTCAGATTCCATCAGAAGCCTATAGGAGAGAATCCTTTTTCTTGCCTTTTCCAGCCTCTTAATGTCATTTGCATTCCTTGTGGCCCCATTTCTTCATCTTCAAAGCTAGCAACATTGAGCAAAGACTTTGTTCAACTGCTACCTCTCTGACTCTTCCATTTTATATTATTTCCCATTTTTAAAAACCCTTGTCATAATATTGGACCCATCCAGATAATGTAGGGCAAATTTATTTAAAAGTAAGATGATGTGCAATCTTAATTCTACCTGCAAATTTAGTTCCTTTATACCATGTCACATAACATATCCATAGGTTCCAAGGATTAGGATGTAGACATCATGTGGTAGGGGGCATCATACAGCTTACCACAGCAGATATACTGTTGTTTAAAAAGGAAATAAATTGATTGGAGAAAGATGGACACATTTTATTACTGTGAATGCAAATATTAAAGGAAAGTTTTTTGGTGAGGGTAGGGGAGTAGATTCATTATTTGAGAACATGTATGTTATTAGAGCAACTTTAGTATGTAGATCTGGTATGTCAAAAAAGAATTTTATAAATCTAAATACAGCTGAAATATTTCTAGTGAAAATTTAGCACCCAAAATAAGATGTGCTGTGAAGAGTAAAATAGAGGGCAGAGTGAGATGGCTAAGTAGAAACCTCCACTGATTGTCCCCACTCACCTACAGAAACGTAATTTAACAACTGTCTGCACACAAAAAACACCTTCATGAGAACCAAAAATCAGGTAAGGAATTACAGTGCCTGGCTTTAACTTCGTATCACTGTAAGAGGCACCAAAGTGAGCAGGAAAGACAGTCTTGAATTCCTGATCCCACCTTTCCCCATCCATAGTCTGTGGCCATGTGGCACAGAGAGAAAATTGGTATGATTGAGGGAGGGAAAGGGTAGTGACTGTGGGACCTTGCATTGAACTCACTGCTGCCCTGTCACAACGGAAAGCAAACCTAGGCTAAACTCACCTGATGCCCACCCACAGAGGGAGCATTTGAAGGAGCCATAGCCAGAGAATTGCCAATCCCAGCAGTCAGATCTTGAGTTTCTGCAAGTCTCACCACAGTGGGCTCAAGTTCTCTTGTGTTCTAAACAAACTTGAAAGGCAATCTAGGCCACAAGGACTGTAATTCCTAGGCAAGTCCTAGTGCTGTGCTGGGCTCAGAGCCAAGGTATCTAAGGAAGTGCTTGTACCACCCCTCCCCAAACCCCAGGCTATGAAGTTCTCAGAAACAAAAGTAACTCCTTCGTTCTGCTAGAGGGGAAGAGAGAAGAAAAGAGAAGAGGACTTTGTCTTGTATCTTGGATACCAGCTCAGCCACAGTAGGACAGGTGCCAGACAGAGTGGTAAAGCCCCAATTCCAGGTCCTAGCTCCTGGATGACATATCTAAACATCACCTGGAACAGAAGGAACTCATTGCCTTTAAGGGAAAAAAAAAACAGTCCTAGAAGGAGTAATTACCATCTGACTAAAGAGCCACTGGACCCTGAAGAACCACCAATAGTACCTATGTAGTAAGCCATGGGCCTTGGATGAGACTGAAATGTGCTAACTTCAGGTATCAGCTCAGCCATAGTTAGATAGACCACCGAGCAGTTTCTTGGGGGTCTCTGATCTCAGGACTAGGCTCTTGGATGACATTGCTGAACCTGCCCTGGGTCAGAGAAGAGTCCACTGCCCAAAAGATGAGATCCAGGCCTTGCAGCATTTACCACAAGCTGACTGGAGAGCTCTTGGGCTTTAAGTGAACATTGGCAGCAGCCTGGCAGTGCCCTGCTAATCCCTCCACTAGGTCTGTGGGTGGCAGTGGCTATGGGGAAGGCTCCTCTGTTTGTGGAAAGAGGAGAGAAGAGTAAAAAGGACCTTGTCTTGCAATTTAAACACTAGCTTAGCCACAATAGTATTGAGCACCAGGTAGATTTCTAAGGTTTTGACTCCAATTCTTGGCTCTTGATGGTATCTCTGGACACATTCTGGGCCTTGGGGATATCGCCACCCAGAAAGGAAGGACACAGCCTGCTGAGTGTAGAGCTCTAGGCTTTGAGTGAACACAGGTGGTGGCCAAGTTTTGATGACAGTGGGCTTTGGGTAAGACCCAGTGATGTGCTGGCTTAAGGTCTAATCCAGCACAGTTTCATTGGTAGGGGCCACAGGGATGCTTTTGTTCTTCTACCTCCAGCTCCAGGTGGCTCAGCACACACAGAGAGACTTTTTTTTTGTGAGAAAGTAAGGGAAAAGAACAAGAATCTCTGCCTGGTAAACCAGAGAATTCTTTTGGAACTTATCCAAGTCCACCAAGGCAGTACCTCTACAAGTTTGCCAGAACACAGTGTTATTGGGTTTGGGGTACCCCCTAATGCGGATATGGCTTAGATCACAATACCCAAGACCCTGTGAATACCTAGAAAACATTCCCAAAAAAGATGAGTAGAAAAAAGCCCAGATTGCAAAGACTACAATGAATATCTAACTCTTCAATGTCCAACCACCCATGAACATCCACAAACATCAAGACCATCCAGGAAAACATGAACTTACAAAATAAACTAAATAAATCATCATGAACCAATTCTGGAGAAACAGAGATATGTGACCTTTCAGACAGAGAATTCAAAATAGTTTTGAGGAAACTCAAAGAATTTTAAGATAACACAAAGAAATGTTCAGAATTCTATCAGATAAATTTGATAAACAGATTAAAATAATTTAAAAGAATAAAACAGAAATTCTGAAGTTGAAAAATGCAAGTAACACATAGAAAAATTCATGATTCTTTTAATAGCAGAATTGATCAAACAGAAGAAATCATCTTGAAGACATGCTATGTGAAAATACAGAGTTAGAGGAGATAAAATAAAAAAGAATTAAAAAATGGAGGATGCCTACAAGATTTAGACAATAGCCTCAAAGGGTAAATCTAAGAGTTATTGGTCTTAAAGGAAATGGAGAGAAAGAGATCAGGGAAGAAAATTTATTCAAAAGGATAATAACAAAGAACATTCCAAACCTCAGGGAATATATCAATATACAAATATAAGAAGTTTATAGATCCACCAACTGATTTAACCCATAGACTACTTCACAATGCCTAATAATCAAACTCACAAAGGTCAAGGGTAAAGACCTTCGAGATACAGTAGTGCTCCAATATCTGACAGCAGACTTCTCAGTGGAAACCTTACAGACCAGGAGAGAATGGCATAACATACAAAGGGCTGAGAAAAAAAAACATTTTACCCTAGAATAGTATATCCAGTGAAAATAACCTTCAGACATGAGGGATAAATAAAAGTGTTCTCAGACAAACAAAAGCTGAGAGATTTTATCATCACCAGACCTGTCCTACAAGAAATGCTAAATGGAGTACTTTAGACAGAAATTGAAGAATGGTAATGGACAATAAGAAATCATCCGAAGACACAAAACACACTGATAATAGTAAGCACCCAGCAAAACACAGCATACTATAACATTGTAATTGTGGTGTGAAAACTACTCATCTTAAGTAGAAAGACTAAGAGATGAACCAATCAAAAATAACAACTAAGACAAATTTTCATGTCACAAACAGTACAATAAGATATAAATAGAATACATTAAAAGCTAAAAAGCAGGGGGATGAAGTTAAGGTGTTATTATTTTTCTGTTGCTTATTTGTTTGTTTACGCAGTTTGTCTTTATTCAAAATAATGGGTTATAAGGTAGCATTTGGAAGCCTCATGGTAACATCAAATCTAAAAACTTACAACAGATACAAGAAAAGCAAAATGCAAGAATTTAAATCATATTAACAGGGAAAATCACCTTTACTAAAAGGGAGACAGAAAAGAAGGAGACAAGAAAGAGAAAACCACAAAACAACTAGAAAACAAATAACAAAATGGCAGGGGTTAAGTCTTTACTATTAATGATAGCACTGAATGTAAATGGATTAAACTCCAATCAAAAGACATGGAGTGGCGAAATGATAAAAAAAACTCAATTATGTGTTGTATACAAAAAATACACTTAACCTATAAAGGTACACATAGACTGATAATAAAGAGATGGAAAAAGATATTTCATACCAACTGAAATAAAAAAAGATCAGGAATAGCTATGCTTATATCAGACAAAATAGATTTCAAGACATAAATTGTAGGAAGAGACAAAGATCAAAACATATGAAAAAGGGGTCAATTCAGCAAAAGAATATAACAGACGTTAATATATGTGGACATAACACTGGAGCACCCAGATATATAAAGCAAATATTATTACAGCTAAAGAGAGAGAAAGATCTTTGTACAATAATACCTGGAGACTTCAACACCATGCTTTTTGCATTAGAGAGATCTTCCAGACAGAAAACCAACAAACATTGGACTTAATCTGCACTACAGACAAAGTGGATTTAATGGATAATTACAGGTCCTTACAGCTGCAGAATACATGTTCTTCTCCTCAGCACATGGCTCATTCTCAAGGATATGTTATGTCACAAAATAAGTGATAAAACATTCAAAAAATTAAACTAATATCAAGCAAGTATCTTCTCTGACCACAGTGGAATAAAACTAGAAATCAAAAGAGGAATTTTGGAAACTATACAAACACATGAAAATTAAACAATATGCTTCTGGGTGACCAGTTGGCCAATGAAGAAATTAAGAAGAAAACTTAAAAATGTTTTGAAACAAATGATAATGGAAGCACAATATACCAAAACCTTTGGGTTACCTCAAAGGCAGCACTAAGAGGGAAGTTTATAGTTACAAGGACTTACATCAAAAAAGACAAAAAACTTCAAATAAATAACCTCATGATGCATCTTAAAGAACTAGAAAAGCAAGAGCAAACCAAACCCAAAATTAATAGGTGAAAAGAAATAGTAAAGATCAGAGCAGAAGTAAACAATAAAACAATAAAAAGATCGAGGAAACAACAAGTTGTTCTTTAAAAAGATAAACAAAATTGACAAACCTTTAGCCTAACAAGAAAAGAGAGAAGATTCAAATAAAATCAGAGATGAAAAGGGAGACATTTACAACTGAAACCACAGAAGTTCAAAAGATCATTAGGGGCTACTATGAGCAACTATATGTCAATAAATTGAAAAATCTAGCAGAAAAGAATAAATTTCTAGACACATGCAATCTACCAATATTGAGCTACGATGAAATCTAAAAACTGAACAAACTAATCTGTTTGATTGAAATCATGTCCCATTAAAGAAAAGCCCAGGACCCAATGGATTCACTGCTAAAATTCTACCAAACATCTAAATAATAATAAATACAAATTCTACTGATATAATTTTGAGAAATGGATAAGGAAATAGTTCCAAATTCATTCTAGAAGGCTAATATTACATTGATACCTAAAATGGACAAAGACACATCTAAAAATGAAAAGTGCAGTAAAATATGACTGATAAATATTGATGCAAAAAAGGCTCAACAAAATATTAGCAAACCAAATTCAACAATACATTAAAAAGATTATTAATCACTACCAAGTAGCATTCATCCCAGGGACAAATTCAACATATGCAAATCAATAATTCAACATATGCAAATCAATCAATGTGATACATCATATCAACCGAAAGGAAGACAAAAACCATATGATCATTTCAATTGATGCTGAAAAAGCATTTGATAAAATTCAACATCATTTCATAATGATAAACCTCAGAAAACTGGATATAGAAGGAACATACCTCAACATAATAAAATCCATATATGACAGACCCAAAGCTAGTATCAGATTGAATGGAGAAAAACTGAAAGCCTTTCCTCTTAGACATGGAACACAACAAGGATACCCACTGTCACCACTGTTATTCAACATAGTATTGCAAGTCTTAGGTAGAGCAATCAGAAGAGAGAAAGAAATAAAGGGCATAAAAACTGGAAAAGAAGAAGTCAAATTATCCATGTTTGCAGATGGCATGATTGTATGTTTGGAAAAACCTACAGCCAAAAAACTGTTAGAACTGATAAACAAGTTCATTAAAGTTGCAGAATACAAAATCAACATGCAAACATCTGAAGCATTTGTCTATGCCCACAGTGAACAATCTGAAAAAGAAAGAAAGAAAAAAATCTTATTTACAACAGCTAAATAAGCTAACAGATAAAATTAAGTATCTAGGAATTAACTTAAGCAAGGAAATGAAAGATCTCTACAATGTAAACTATAAAACACTGATGAAAACAGTTGAAGAGAAACTCAAAAAATGAAAAAATATGTCATGTTTATAGATTGAAATAATTAATGTTAACTTAAAATGTCCATTCTACAGATTCAATGCAATCCCTATTAAAATACCAATGATATTCTTCATAGAAATAGAAAATCCTAAAATTGATATGAAACCACAAAACTGTCTTGATTGAGCAAAAAGAACAAAATTGGACAAATCACATTACCTGACTTCAAATTACACTATAGAGCTATAGTAACCAAAACAGCATGGTATGGGCAGACATAGAAACAGACACATGGATCAATAATGGAACAGAATAGAGAACCCAGAAACAAGTCCACACACCTACCGTGAACTCTTTTTCAATAAAGGTACCAAGAATACACGTCGAGAAAAGACAGTCTCTTCAATAAATGGTGCTGGGAAAACTGGATATCCATATGCAGAAGAATGAAACTCAACCCCTGTGTCTTACCACATACAAAAATCAAATCAGGAAAGATTAAAATCTTAAATGTAAGACCTCAAACTATAAAAATACAATGAAACACTGGGGAAACTCTCCAGAACATTGGAATGGGCAAATATTTTTTAAGTAATACCCCACAAGCATAGGCAATCAAAGTAAAAATGGACAAAAGGGATCACATCAAGTTAAAAATCTTCTGCCCAGCAAACACGATACCTGTACTCCCATGTTTATGGCAGCACTATTCATAATAGCAAAGAATTGGAAGGAATGTAAGTGTTCATCAACGGATAAATGGGTAAAGACAATGTGACACATATACACAATGGAGTATTATTCAGCCATTAAAAAAGAATGAGATCTTGTCATTGCAAGACATGGGCAGAACTGGAGATCATTATGTTAAGTGAAATAAGCCAGGCACAGAAAGACAAATTTCACATATTCTCACTTGTTTGTAGGAGCTAAAAATTAAAATGATTGAATGCATGAAGATAGAGAATAGAAGGAAAGTTCTCAGATGCTGGGAAGGGTAGTGGGGGCGGGGAGACTAGAGATGGTTACTGTTAAGAAAGTATGAATTAGAACTAACATTTGATAGCACCACAGAATTATTATAGTCAATAATAATTTAATTATACACATAAAAATAACTAAAAGAGTGTAATTGGATTGTTTGTAACACAAAGGATAAATTCTTGAGGTAATGAATACCACATTTATCCTGATGTGATTATTATACATTTTATGCCTGTATCAAATTATCTCATGTACTCCATAAATATATACCCCTACTATGTACCCACACAAATTTAAAAATATATTATCAATAATATAAAAAATGTAAAACATTTAATTATATTGCATTAATTATATGTTGGAATTAAATACACAATTAAAATAAACTATGTTGTTAAAATTAATTTTATCTGTTTCAACTTTTTAAAATATGGCTACTAAATAGGTATATATGCAGCTTATATTTAGTTCTACTGGACAGAAGCTGACATAGAACCATTAGGATTACCTATTTACAAAATATTATTACTTGACATCTCTTTATACTAATTCCATTTATAATACTGAAAGAGCCAGAATGAAGGCTGGGCTATTGCGTCTGAATGTGCACAGCACAGCCGGCACAACTGTTACCAGCTGTTCTAAAGTAAGGAATGTTAGAACACCGAAGTCATCAAGCCAATCCCATGGACTGGATATTGCCCACTGGCATCCAGAACCCATGTGGACCATCTTTAATATTTCCTTTACATTGCAAGGGTTGAAAGGTTAGACTGTAAATTTTCCAGACTCCTTGGCCACTAGCCTTATGAATATGATTGAGGTTCTCTGCCAATGAGATCCAAAAGTGATTTTTAGAAGGCAGAAGCCATTCCCTTTCCTGTGTCAGTGGTTCTTGAGGACATCATACTCTACATTTCACTCTCTAGTTACTGGTTTTTGGAGTGGTGGCAGCCATTAAATTGATCACCATTTTCCATTGTTTCCTGATCTCTGGGTGGCAATTGTAGTGCTATTACTTTGACACCTAGTGACAGCCCTGTCATCTCTAGCCCTTCCAAAAATTTTACATGCATCTAATAATCTGTATAAAGAACTTCTTTGTTAAAATACCTATAAGTGTTTCTATTTCCTATACTAAACACTGCAACATTTCTCATTTTTAGATGAGGAAAATAAATTTGTAGAGTTGATTCAGGCCAGAAAGAGTCTATGGCAGGAATTGGAGTAGAATTAGGTTCCTCATAATGTTGATTCTGGCTTCCGTATCTTCAAGAAAATATAGAATGATATTTACCTACTCAGCATCTATCTGGAAGCCCCTAAAGGTTTCAGAAGGGAAAAAGACATAATTAAAATTATTCTTTAGAAAATGTAATGTCACACAGCATCTATTAAAAGGTAGAGATTAGCAACTTTAAGAACAGATAAGAGACATGCTTAATTGTTTGAGGATGGTTGAATTTGGAATTCATATGGACTATCTAGATAGTGACTCTTGGCAGGAGCTGAGAGAGAACACAGATAACAGAAGAACTGATACTGAGGATCATAAGAAATTCTGAAGAGCAGGTGAAAAGAGAAAATGAGAATATGACCAAAAGCAAAATCTTAGTTTCTTATCCACATTTTGGAATCTAAGTAAAGTAAAAAAAATTGTAAGATCAGAAAATGAAAACTGGCATAATGAATTGTTAAAGTAGAGGACGTGAAAGAAAAGTACTTAATAAAGTTAGATCATTTGAAGAAACAAAGGAAAGAGGGCTCAGGAACACTAATGAGTTTGGCAATAAGGTGAATTTCTTTTGAATTCTGAGAATTGAAGCACAAATCTAAAGGTTAAATAAAAACAAGAATGAATGATGACCAGATTTTTTAATTTCAGACATTTCTGAGTTTAGATATTTTAATAGCTATAACTTTATGCATAGCACCTATAATGTCCATTGTACATCTTGTCATAATTACCAGTATCTCATAAAAACACAATTCTTTCCGTTTCTTCACAAATTTCATCCTATGGTCACAGTGTTAAAGTTTATATGCTTCAAACTTCAACTGTAGTCAAGCCTCCATAAAGGGAAGACAAACAGAGCTGGGATATTTTTTGAAATGTCATGTAAGCCAATAGATTTGATTTTTGAATGCTAAAATAATTTATCACTACTAAAAATTTTCTAAGCTGATTGAAATTTCAGTCTCTTTTCTTAAAAAAAAGTACAACTATATGGCATCCAGAGAGTAGTCATGTGGGAAAAGAAAAAATGTCCAAATATTTTAATGTTTCTGCCTGAGGGAATATTTTGTTTGTTTGTATGCTTGTGATGTTTCTTTTGGATGAGGTGAGGTGGGGAAGGAGCAGTAATAAAAAAGAGATAAATAACATAGGATTCATAAAACATTTCTTTCCCATTGTGCCAGCTGGTGATACAACTTTCAGTTTAGATGACATCATATTGTCATATATTCATTCCCATTGACAGCCTTGGGAAAAGCTGCTACATATCAAAGGTTTATATTACAGTTGTATTCAGATATATTTCTCTTGGAAAAAATGCAAGAAACAAAGACTAAAATTACACCATCCATTTTCAGACAAAAATACCTGAATTAGGTCATGACCAAAATTTTTTAAGTTGGAAATGATAAGCACATACTTTCATATGTTTCTATTTAGAGAATTGGTAAATATGATTAATTTATTTAATAGTTATACAACATTTCAAAAATTTGTTCATGAGACAAAAATTATTAAAATAAAATAAAATGTACGCTGATATCATACTTTTAAAAATTAAGCATCTCCAGTTGCATACCTTAAGGCACATAAAGAATACTTGAATTTTTTTTTTTTTTGAGACAGGGTTTCTGTGGACCAGCCTGAAGTGCAATACTGCAACCACAGTGCAATGCGGCCTCAACCTCCCGGGCTCAGATGAACCTCCCATCTCAGCCTCCTTAGTAGCTTAGACTACAGGTACATACCACAGCTAATTTTTGCACTTTTTGTAGAGATGAGCCTTAACCAAGTTGCCCAGGCTAGTCTCAAACTCCTGGGCTGGTGTCATCTGCTCACCTTGTCTTCCAAGAGTTCTGGGATTACAGGCATGAGCCATTATACTTGAATAATTATAAAAATGTAGAATCTACCTATTAAATATCCAAAGACATTAATGTTTTCATTATGATTAATCAGGCTTTTTGATTTTTATTATGCCAGATAAGTTACAGAAATAATTTATTTTTTTAATTTTTAATTCAAAATTTTTTTCTTTCCAACTTTTATTTTAGGTTCAGGGGTTCCCATAAAAACATAATTCTTTCAGGGGATGCAGATTTGTTACATGGGTAAATTGTATGTCATGGGGATTTGGTGCACAGATTATTTCATCACCCTGGTACTAAGCATCGTACCCAATAGGTAGTGTTTTGATCTTCACACTCCTCTCACTCTCTACCCTTTACTAAGTCCCAGTGTCTATTGTTCCCTTCTTTGTGGCCATGTGTACTCAGTTTTTACCTGCCACTTATACTGAGAACATGTGGTATTTGGTTTTCTGTTCCTGTGTTAATTGTTTCGCATAATGGCCTTCAGCTTCATCCATGTTGCTGCAAAAGACATGGTTTTGATCTTTTGTATGGCTGCACAGTATTCCATGGTGTGTATGTGCATATTTTCTTTACCCAATGTACAACTGGTGGGCATCAACACTGATTCTATGTCTCTGCTATTGTGAATAGGGCTGTAATGAATACACATGTGCATGTATCTTTATGGTAGAATAATTTATATTCCTTTGGGTAAATGCTCAATAATAAAATTGCAAAGGTCAAATGGTAGTTTGTTTTAAGTCTTTGAGAAATCTCCAAACTGCCTTCCACAATAGCTGAACTAATTTACATTCTCACCAATAGCATATAAGCATTCCCATTTCTCTACAACCTTGCCAGTGTGGGTTATTTTATGGCTTTTTGGTAATAGCCATTCAGACTGGTGTCTGATAATATCTCATTTTGGTTTTGATTCGTATTTCTCTAATGATGAGAGATGTTCAACATTTTTTCATTTGCTTGTTGGCCATATGTATGTCCTCTTTTCAGAAGTGACTATTCATGGCCTCTGTCCCCTTTTAATGGGGTTGTTTTTTTGCTAGTCAATTTGTTTAAGTTTCTTACAGATGCTGGATATTAAAACTTTGTTGAATGAATAGTTCACAAATATTTTATTTTCTCTCATTCTGTACATTGTCTGTTTACTCTGTTGACAGTTTATTTTGCTGTGCAAGAAGCTCTTTAGTTTAATTGTTTCCTACCTGTTGATTTTTGTTTTTGTTGAAATTGCTTTTGGAGACTTCATCATAAAATCTTTGCCAGGACTGATGTCCAGAATGGTATTTCCTAGGTTATCTTCTAGGGTTTTTATAGTTTTAGTTTTTCAATTTAAGTCTTTAATCAATCTTGAGTTGGTTTTTATATATAGTGGAAGGAAAGGATCCAGTTGTAACCTTCTACATATGGCTAAACAACTGTGCAGCACCATTTATTGAATAGGGAGCCCTTTCCCCATTGCTTGATAACATAGGCTTTGTCAGAGATCAGATGTTTGTAGGTGTGTGTTTTTATTTCTTGGTTCTCTAACCTATTTCATTGGTCTATGTGTCTGTTTTTGTACCAGTACCATGCTGTTTTTGTTACTGTAACTCTATAATATTGTTTGGAGTTTTGTAACACAATGCCTTCAGCTTTGTTCTTTTTGCTTAGGATTGGCTTGGCTACCCAGGCTTTTTATTGGCTCCATATAAATTTTAAAATAGATTTTTTCTAGTTCTGTGATGAACGTCATTGGCGGTTTGATATAAATAGCATGGAATATGTAAATTGTTTTGGTCAGTATGGTCATTCTAATGATAGTGATTCCTCCTATATGGGAGCATAAAATATTTTTCCACTTATTTGTGTCATCTCTGATTTTTTCAGCAGTGTTTTGCAATTCTCATTGTAGAGATATTTCACTTTCCTGGTTATCTGTGTTCCTAAGCATTTAGTTCATTTTTTGTCTATTGCAAATGGGACTGCATTCTCAATTTGGCTCTCAGCTTGAACATTATGGGTGTAAAGAAATCTTACCAATTTTTTACAATGATTTTATATCCTGAAATTTGATGACTGTTTATCAGATCTGGAAGTCTTTTGGCAGAGACCATAGGATTTTCTAGGTATAGAATTATATTGTTTGTGAAGAGAGATAATTTGGTTTCCTTTCTTCATATTTGCACATCTTTTATTTCTTTTTCTTGCCTGATTGCTCTGGCTAGGATTTCCAGGACTATGTTTAAAAAGAGTGATGAGAGTGGGTATCTTTGTCTTGTTCTAGTTCTTAAGGGGAATGCTTCCCACTTTTGCCCATTTAGTATAATGTTTGCCATAGATGGGTCTTATTACTTTGAAGCATGTTCCCTTGATGCCTAGTTTGTTGAAAGTTTTTAACATAATGGGATGTTGGATTTTATTGAAAGTTTTTAACATAAAGAGATACTGGATTTTATTGAAAGCCCTTTCTGTATCTATTGAGATGATCGTGTGTGGGGTTTTTTTTTTTAATTCTATTTATTTGATGAATCATATTTACTGACTTGCATAGTCGAATAAACCTTGTATCCCAAGAATAAAGCCTACTTGATTATGGTGGATTACCTATTTGTTGTACTCCTGGATTTGGTTTTCTAGGATTTTGTTGAAGACTTTACATCTATGTTCATCAAGGATATTGATCTGAATTTTTCTCCTTTAGTTATGTCTCTGCTAGGTTTTGGTATCAGAAGGATACTGGCCTCATGGTGAGTTAAGAAGGAGTCTCTCCTCCTCAATTTTTAAAAATAGTTTCTACAGGAGTGGTACCACCTCTTCTTTGTATGTCTAGTAGAATTTGGATGTGAATCCTTTTGGGCCAGGGCTTCTTCTAGCTGGTAGATATTTTATTAGTAATTCAATTTCAGAACTTGTTCTTGGTCTTCTCAGGGTTTAAATTTCTTCCTGGTTCAATCTTGGGAGGTTGTGTTTCCAGAAAATTATCCATTTCTTCTAGATTTTCTAGTTTGTGTGCATAGAGGTATTCACATGGTCTCTGAGGATGTTTTGTATTTCTGTGAGGTCAGCGGTAATGTCCCCTTTGTTACTTCTGATTGTCTTTATTTGGATCTTCTCTCTTTTTTAAATTAGTTTAGCTAGTGGTCTATCAACTTTTAGTTCCATTGATCTTTTGTATGCTTTCTTGCATCTCAATTTTATTCAGTTCAGCTCTTCTGCTAGGTTTTGGGTTGGTTTGTTCTTTTTTTCCCAATTTCCTCTAGGTGTGATGCTAGGTTGTTAATTTGAGATCTTTCTAACTTTTTGATTTGTGAGTTTGGTACATTAAACTTTTCTCTTAACACACTTTAGCTGTGTCCCAGAGATTCTGGTATGTTGTATCATTGTTTCCACTAGTTTCAAGAATTTCTTGACCTCTGCGTTAATTTTATTGTTTGCCCAAAAGTCATTCAGGAGCAGATTGTTTAATTTCCATGTAATCATATAGTTTTTTGAGACCTTGGTATTGGTTTCTATTTTTATTGCACTGTGGTCTGAGACTGTGGTTGGCATGATTTTATTTTTATTGAATTTGCTGAGATTTGCTTCATAGCTGAGCATGTGCTCAATTTTAGAGTCTCTCATGTGTGGATGACAAGAGTGTATATTCTGTTGTTTTGGGTGGAGTGTTTTGTAGATATCTGTTAAGATCATTTGGTCAAATGTTGAGTTAGGTCCCAAATATCCTTGTTAGTCTTCTGACTCAGTGATCTAATACTATCAATCAGTGGGGTATTGAAGTCTCCCACTATTATTGTCTGGTTTTCTAAGTCTCCTTATATGTCTCTAAGATCTTGTTTTATAAATCTAGGTACTCCAGTGTTGGGTGCATATATATTTAAGACAGTTAAGTCTTCTTGTTGAAGTGAATGATTCATTATAATGTAATGCCCTTTTTGTCTTTTCTAATCACTGTTAGTTTAAATAATGATTTAAAACGAAAAAGAGAGGCGATGCTATTGGTTTAAAGTTTGAACAGTCTCTTCTTGATAGACTTTTCTTCACCTATTTACTTTGAGCCTATGAGTGCTATTGCACGTGTGATGGGTCTTTTGAAGACAGTGTATCATTGGGTTTTGCTTCTTAATCCAAATTTCCACTCTTTGTTTTTTAAGTGGGGGCATTTAGAATGTTTACACTCAAAGTGAATATTGATATGTGTGGATTTGATCCTATCCTTAGGTTGCTGGCTGGCTGTTATGTTGCTTTTGTGTAGTTGCTCTGTAGTGTCAGTGGTGTATGCACTTTAGTGTGTTTTTGTGGAAGTCAGGAAGTCTTTCGTTTCCATGTTTAGCACTCCCTTAAAGACATCTTGTATGGCAGGCCTGGTGGTAACAAATATTCCTAGCATTTGCTTGCCTAAAAGGATTTTATTTCTCTTTTGCTTATGCAGCTTAGTTTGGCTGTATACGAAATTATTGGTTGGAATTTCTTTTATTTAAAGATGCTTAATATAGCTTCCAAAACCTTCTGGCTTGTAGGTTTTCTGCCGAGAGGTATACTGTTAGCCTGATGCCCCTTCTCTCTAGCTGCCTTCAATATTTTTTCTTTCATGTTGGCCTTGGAGAATCTGATGGCTATGTGTCTTGAGGATGGTTGCCTTCACAGGGGTTCTCTGAATTTAAATGTTGACCTCTCTAGTCAGGTTAGGGAAATTTCATGGACAATATCCTCAAATATGTTTTCTAAGTTGTTTGCTCTTTTGCTTTCTTTCACGGATGCCAATGAGTTGTAGATTTGACTTCTTTATGGAATTTCATATTTCTCAGAGGTTTTGTTCAATTTCTTTTTTTTTTTTGTCTGAGTTGATTCAAAGCATCAGTCTTTCAACTCTGAGATTCTTTCCTCAGCTTGGTCAATTCTAATGAAAATACTTCTGGTTGTATTATTAAATTCTTGCAGTGAGTTTCTCAGCCTTATCAGTTCAGTTTGGTTATTTATTGTAATGGCTATTTTGTCCTTCAGCTCTTAAATCATTTTACTGGATTCCTTAGATTCCTTTGTCCATCCCTGTGTCGAGCTGTGGCTAGATTTCTCAATGAGGGCAAAGGTGAGAGAAGTGAGAACCATCTTCTCTGAGGTCGGTGGGCACCCCTTCTGCAGGTGAACGGTGAGCTGTGGTGAGGGTTTTGTCCTTGGCTGGGGTGTGATCTCTTGGTCCTAAAAAAGAGGCTGCTCAGGATGGAAAGGTGATTGAAACCCCTGCGGTCCGACGCAGCTCCCCACGTTGCCCAGGCCTTTGCAATCCTTAACTGGAACCTCCAGGAAAACGACTGACAACTGGCCACAGGACCCAGAGACGTCAGGAGAGGCTCCCCAAAAGAAAGGGTGAAGTGCAGTGCAGGAAACCGCCCTCCAGCACACAGGGCGCATGTATCCCAACATACACACGCACCCACAGACACACATAGAGAGAAGGAGAGAGAGCGGGAAAGAAGAGAGAGAGAAATAAGAGAAAGACATACACATGTGTGCGCGTGTGCACACACACACGCACACACACACAAACACAACACAGCAGTGGCACAGTAACACCCGCCCCCTCCCTCCCCCGGCAGCTTCTGAAGCTGTGGGGTTCTACTTTCCACTACTACGACCCTCGGCTGAGAGAGCAGCCCACAGGCACACAGGCAGACATGTCCTCGAGATGACAAGGGCACGACATTTAGGGAGACTCACCTGTATCCACACCGCGCAGGCCGGAGGCTGGGATTCTGCACTGCTTCCCCGGCGCTCGGCCTGAGCTTTCTAACTGGTCGACCCTCCGAGAATTCTGGCCTCCAGAGACTACACTGTGAACGTCCCGGCGAGGAACAGTCTGAGCCCCGACCCTGACGCACCGACACACAGGGCTCCTCCTTTGCCAAGTTTCAGGAACCTATCCCCGGGGCAACTTTGGCGGTCCTTAAGACCCCAGGAACACCGCCTCGCGCATGCGCATTGGCGAGTCGACTGGCGCCTTCCTCCGGGAAGGCTGCGACCCCTTTAAAAAATGGCGGCGGGGACTGCCGCCTCAGTGAAAGTGGCAGGTTTGGTGAGGCCTGGGAAAGGGACGTGGGCGAAACCCAGGTCAAACCCATAAGACTTCTGTTCTCAGGACCTCCTTGAGTGGTCTTCTGCTGCGACTCCCGCTCCTGGCGGAGGAGCAGCTTCAGGGCGCCGGATGTGTTGTCCGGACTCCTCTTCGGATCCTACCGGGTAAGCAGAAATGGGATTACAATGTAGAGAGGCGGGAAAGGCCTCACTGGGGCACAAAAATGTTTCATGGGTCTCAAGGCGTGGTGTCTGCTGAAAATTCACTGAGCCAGGAGCCCACGGCCTCCCTCCTCTGTGGGAGAAGCAGTGGCTTGCCCGGGTCTCCAAAGCGCAGGGACTCCAGCATCCAAACACTGCTTTCAGCGATGAGAAAAAGAGAGATAGGCGAGTCTGAGGTGGAGCCATTGTGATCCCAACAGCAGATGGAGAGAGCTTGTGTCTCCGAGGCCGGTATGGGGCGATGCCAAGACTAGTGAGGTCCATGTAGGCACCCCGGGGGGAACTGGAGACCCCTTCCCATGAAGCTGAGGAAAATGAAAACATACCTGAAAACCTGCATGGGAGGGCCTGTGCCGGAGTCCAAGCCACATTCAGGGATGCCTGCAAGAACAGGGAGGTTTCTCTAAAGTATAGCCCTCCCCCACCCCGCTACTGGGTAGGCACCCCTGATGTAACCTCCCCTGCACCCAGCAAATCCCAGTCCCTTTTGCTCGCTCCAAAAGAAAAAATAAATAAATAAAAATCTTTGGTGCGTGGCTGCCGGCAAACATCAGGAGTCCCACAGCCGCCTCTGTTTCTCCCGCGGCAGCTTCAGGCTTCTCTTGGCAGAGACGTGGGAACTTTCCTTCTGCTGGCGAGGCTGTGGAGGTGATGGGCCGCTCCCAGGACGCCCTCGGGTGAGGCGGCAAGGTCTTCTGAGCTACAATAATTTTTTGGGTGTATTTCAGAGTGACTTCAAATTCCCGTCTGTAGCCAGAAATTGATTTGGAGTCATTCTGAAATACACCCTGGAATAATTGTGTTTGACTGGAACCAAATCTTACAAAGTCTCCAAGGATGAGATTCTGTGCTAAGTCAGTGTTGCTATTGCACTGGCTCTTTCTAGCCTATGTGTTAATGGTGTGCTGTAAGCTGTCAGCCTCAAGCCAGCACCTCCAGGGACACACAGGCCAGGGACCTGTGAGGTGGTTGCCATGCACAGGTGCTGCAGTAGGAACCCCATAGAAGAGCCGTCCCAGATGGTCGAGTGCTTTTGCTTACCGGGACAGGTGGCCGGCACAACTGCTCAACCTTCTTGTATTGAAGCTTCCATTGTGATTCAGAAATGATGTTGTCACATGAATCCCTGTTTGGAAGGAGAGGATTGTAAAGTGCTGATAGATTACTCAGGTTGGTCCTGTAGCATTGGCAATGAAGTCAAAACTATGAAGGTAACACGGTAGCAAAGAAAGGTGTGTTTCAGTTGGGGAGGGGCAGCAGGATGCAGAGCTCTTTTGCTTGGATTCCCATCCTGGCCACTTTGCAGAAAATTATCTTGGATATCAGCAACTTCATATTTGTATATGTGTGCTGTGAGAAGTGGCATTCCCTTAACTGGCCCAGCCCTCTCTGCTTTGTAATTTTATTTCATTGAATTATAACCACAAGCCACCACACATTTGACATCCTGTCTGGATTCTCAAGGAACGTACCTCCAAAATCCTACAAGAGCAAATCAGAGTCTTCAAAATGGATCACTACTAAGGGCGTGTTTACTCTTCACTTTCTTTCTGCCTTTAAAAAAGAAGTTGGATGTATATTTTAAAGGGTCCTCATTCTGTTCCTCTTTTGAACTTTTCCTTTTGCCCTTGTATTAAGTGGTTTTAAAGGGGTCTAAATAATAAAACATTTTGGCCAAAAAAAATTTAATAACTGTAGAAGTCCAAAAGAATTAGCATCAGATCTTGAAGCCGTGAGTGAAGCTGCAAGTTGGCTTGACTGGGCTCAGCCACTGAGCTGCCTCAACCGGCCAAGGAACAGGATATGATAAGTATGAGGACTTCTATATTGTCTTAATCTCATTGTATCTATTATGTATTTAGTTCAGTAAAGCATTTGTACCATTGGCTCTGGAGCTTAGAGGAAGACTAAAGGAATGTGTAGTGATTCTGAGTAAGGTGTAGACCTACACAGCAGAGCTATGGGGGAGAAGATTAACAAAGTTATTTCTTCTAATATCAGGACAGTCATGAGTGGCAGGCCCATTCAAACAGTTCACTAG
The DNA here is from genome assembly GCA_963573385.1 of Cacajao melanocephalus. Taxonomy (NCBI): domain Eukaryota; kingdom Metazoa; phylum Chordata; class Mammalia; order Primates; family Pitheciidae; genus Cacajao; species Cacajao melanocephalus. The sequence continues at coordinate 61,212 of CAUYLG010018810.1, forward strand.
AGCTAAAAGGCTGGACCCTGCCATCTCTATTTCTGAACTATGACAGGTTCTTGCTCCCTCCACGGGAGACAAGGAGCTTGCAACTGGGAGTTTTCACTGAATGAGCACCATGACATAGCCATTTCTGATCCCTCCATCCAGTTGTGGTGAAGAGATGAAGCAAAGGAGGCAAGAAAATGCTTAATCTAGCAGACAAGAGAATGGGCAGTGTGATCCTTGTTTGTGCTAGTCATTGGGTGATGTACCACTTCTCAGCTCCATGATCCTTTATTTCCTCTGTTTCCATTTATTCCCTTCAGTTAAGGTCTAGAAACAAACAATTCTAAACCTCAGTATCTTATGAAGCTGACACTACAAACCTGCAAAAGCAGGTTGCCTTTGAGGTATTTATTCACACCAAATACAACTAGAGCTGTCATAGACAGTGTAGGTTTATAGAGATTCACCTCCTTGCTTACTGGCAATTAGTGAGTTAATGCTCTAAAATTGAGGCAAGGAGCCTGGACTGTTGCCATTTTATGGAAGCCACGTAAGTTGGGCAGGATGCCACAGGAGCTGCCCAAGACCTGAGGATGGCAAGGGATTTCTCTCTCTTAGTCATGAAATCTGTCTACCATGAAAGAGTCTATGCTTTGCCTGAGAAATAATCAATTCTCGTGTGAGTTCTAGTCTCTCAGGACATTACAAAGGAGGGAAAATGATGTAACAGAAAGAAAGAATATCAGAGTGGGAATCCAGTTTTGCCTCAAACTAGCTGGGAGACTAGGCAAAGTCATGGAAGGCCTCAGTTTCTCTGCCTGCAAGTGTTATATTGGACTGGATGGTCATGAAGTCCCTTTCACAGCCAGAGATTTTGTATGGCTGTTAAAATGCTTACATATCTGAGGTCCTAAAGAAAACAGGAATCCTCCCACCCCACCCCCCAATTTAGACTGGATTTACTGAGTGTGGTGTTTTAGTCCCCAAAAACTTCCTCCTGATCTTCCCTAATTGCTCAGGGAGGAATGAAAGAAACGGTTTGTGACATACAAAAGTATAAATGTAGTGACAGCTGACCATTTAGTAGAAACAAGCTTTGCCTTTGCACAGCTTTGTAAAACAACTAGAAAAGGCTATGTTTTCTCTCTTCCCCACCCCAAGCCTACTCCTTTAGGCATGCAGGTAACTGCCCTTCCGGCACCTCGCATTTCTCCTCATTCCACCAGGGAATGAAGAAGTCCTACAAAGAAGAAGTTTTATGTACCAATCTGCAGCCATTTGATGATGGCAGGTAGGTCTGATGCTAAAAAGAGGTTGTGTCCAGCAGAACCCAATTTCATAGGAATCCAAGCTCCAAGGCTGGGAGACAGAAGGTTCTGGGAACAAGCTCCATGCTGAGAGTCGGTCTGGAAGACCCACTGGAGGATCTCATGGTAGTATAGACCCTGGACCGTATTGTCGTAGATGGTGTTCACGCTGGTGCACAGGGGCTGCTGCTGCAGCTCTGTCACCTGACAAGCAACCAGCCCTCTCACTGCACAAAATAGCAGCAGCAGCAGCAGCAGCTTCAGCACAGCCCAGGAATGAGTGTGCTTCTGGGGTGGTGGCTTGCAGGGATGGGAGCTGGACTTAGATTTCGGGGCCTGATTTGTTTCCTTCTTAGGTTTCTTCTGCTCCTGCTTGGCTGCTTTGAGGGCATCATACTCCTTTCTCCGGCGCTCCTTCTCTGCTGCCTTCTGCCGCTTCCGCAGTTCCCGCTCCTGAGCTTCTTTAGCTCGCTGCTTGGCCTCAGGCTTCTTCTCTGCCTCATGTTCTACTTCAGCCGCGGCTGCCTTTCCCGCTCCTGATCCGCCTGCATGGCCTTCATGTGCTGTGATGTCTTGTTTGCACACTGCTTACACTGCTTCTCATCC
>CAUYLG010018811.1:0-31490 GCA_963573385.1 Cacajao melanocephalus
TTAAATCTTCTTTCAAGGTTCTTAGTTTCTTTGCATTGGGTTAGTACATGTTCTTTTAGCTCACAGAAGTTTCTTATTATCCACCTTCTGAAGCCTGATTCTGTCAGTTCGTCACACTCATTCTCCGTCCTGCCTTGTTCTGTTACTGATGAGGAGCTGCGATCCCCTGTAGGAGGAGAGGCATTCTGATTCCGGGTGTTCTCAGCCTTTTTGCACTGGTTTCTTCCCATTTTTGTGGATTTATCCACCTGTTGTCTTTGTAATTGCTGACTTTCAGATTGGGTCTGAGTGATCATCTGGCTTGTTGGTGATGAAGTTTTTTCTGTTTCTTAGTTTTCCTTTGGTGGACACCCCTTCCCCGCAGAGCTGGGCCTTCCCGGTTCAGCTGTGCTTACTGTGAAACTCTCGGTCCTCAGCGTTTCCAATTGCTGTTCTCCTTGTGGAGATGGGACCAGCCGAGCCAGACTCAAAGGGCACCCTGTCTCGTATACTCCGCACCAAGAAGCGCCATGCCAGGGCACCGGCAAAATAGCCGCGCCAGCCAAAAAAGTCACGCTGGCGACCCGTGTGGCTCCTCCGCTGGGAATCTTCCAGTTTGTGTGCAACAAAAATTCGTCTGAAAGTGCGGTGTCCACTTGCTCTCTGCGCTTTCGCTGGGAGCTACAATCCTGAGCTGTTGTTAATCGGCCATCTTGGATATCTCTCCTCCTGGTTTAATCTTTTTTGTGCTGGTTTTTTCCCATCTTTTTGGATTTACCTGGCTCTGATCTCAGGGAGCTGCTTGATGAGGTCACTTGTCTTCCTGTCGAGGTACTTATGCATGTGTCTTTATAATACAATGATTTATAATTCTCTGGGCATATATCCAGTAATGAGATTGCTGGGTCCAATGGTATTTCTAGTTCTAGAACCTTGAAGAATCACCACACTGCCTTCCACAATGATTGAACTCATTTACACTCCCACCAACAATATAAAAGTGTTCCTATTTCTCCATAGCCTCTCCAGCATCTGTTGTTTCCTGACTTTTTAATGATTGCCATTCTAACTGGGGTGAGATGGTATCTCAATGGGGTTTGGATTTGCATTTATCTAATGACCAGTGATAATGGTCATATGTTTGGAGGCTGCATACATGTCTCCTTTTGAGAAGTGTCTGTTCATATCCTTCACCCACTTTTTGATGGGATTGTTTGTTTTTTCCCTGTAAATTTGTTTAAGTTCTTTGTAGATTCAGAACATTAGCCCTTTGTCAGATGGGCAGACTACAAAAATTTTCTCCCATTCTGTAGGTTGTCTGTTCACTCTAATGATAGTTTCTTTTGCTGTGCAGAAGCTCTTTAGTTTAATTACATCCCATGTGTCTATTTTGGCTTTTGTTGCCATTGCTTTTGGTGTTTTAGTCATGAAGTCTTTGCCCATGCCTATGTGCTGAATGGTATTGCCTAGGTTTTCTTCTAGGGTTTTTATGGTTTTAGGTCTTATGTTTAAATCCTTAACCCATCTTGAGTTAATTTTTGTATAAGACGTAAGGAAGAGATGTAAGGGAACTCTCTCTGAGGATCGCCTCTGTAGAGTCTGACTGTATCACTGGAGAAAACAAAGTTTTATCCATCAAACCCTCATCATCAACTCATAACGTGTTGTGTCACTTCCTGGATGGAGCCAAACCTCCCGTCAGCCATTAGCACAGACCAGCATAACCTCAATGACACGCACAGGTCAATCAAGAACAGATTTATTTACTGGCCCTCTTCTTTTCTCATGCTGCCAGATCCAGTACCTTCTTAATCACAGAGCCAGAAGTCAGTTTCAAACTTTCTGCATTTTAATTCCTGAAGAACTCAGCTATTCAATTGCCCACTACATACATACATACATACATACATACACAGAATTTGTCCATCTTGAAACTCTGGCAAGACTGCAAAGTATATTGTTCACCTTGAAGCAGCAAAAAGCAGGTAGAGAACACCCATTAGCCCCATAAGAGCACCCATTATTAGGGAGCCCCACCCCACACTCCCAATGTTCCTCTCCTTCACAATCACATGCTATGTCTCCATTGCTCTTCAGGCACGCTGGTTTCTATCAGTTTCTTTATGAAAGCCCTGGGGAGGCACCCTTATTTGTGATTATTAAGAAATCTATATTCATGCCATTGAGAAGGATAGATCAGAAGCATTCTTCTACCAGAATCCCAGAACACAATCACAAATACCTTGGCTAAATGCTTTGCAGTCCATCCCAATCATATTAGCAGATAAACTGAATGTCCCATAAGTTCTACTTTAATAGACATATGTGTTCCTAAGAAATAATGCTATAAAAAACACAAGACTTATGGGAAAAATGGGTCAGGGGAACAACTCTCAAATACTTCATCAGTAATATATTTAGAAAAATAAAGATCTATTAAAATGATATAACATATTTATACATATTAGGTGGTTAAGGGGCACATATACACTACAATAAATGGGGTATTTTATTTGAAAAGGATCTGCAGTTTACTTGTGGAAATTCACAAGAGAAGGGTTGCAGCCTATGAGTTACTATGAAGTAGAAGAAAAGTTTTTGAAATTTGATGGGAAATTGTAACTCCAGATGTGGATGGGTGTGGCTCATAATGCATGCAGTGAACTGAGGTAGCTGGTAGATGTTGGCATGCATGTGTGCATTTTACACATTCCTACACAGCTTTGTCCAGGTATGTGCAGTGTTTTTGGCTCACCTATTGCCTCTCTTAAGCAAATGTGAAATTAGCATTATGTTCACATTGTTCCCTAATATTTCCTCAATTGTTATATTCAGATTGTTTCCTAATATATCAATCATATTGGGACAAATTCACATTTCAAATCAAGCATTCTAGCCAAACTGATGGTACTTGAAGCCATCTTTAATTTATGCCATCATCAGAGAAAAAGTCAGACCAGCTTCTCCAAGCACTTCCAGCCTCTACCTTCAGATGTCCCTTTCCATATTAATCTTCATTTCCATCCTTGTTGCTTTTCAGCATTTACTGCCTTCTGCCCCCTACACCATTCTAAGGCCAAGAAGCAAATCCATTGAGAGATGCAAAGTAACTAACAGTAAATTGTAGAAAAGTCCTTGAGAGTGGAAACTGGATTTGGTTGTACACTTTGCACATACATTTGACTCGCTGGCTACAAAGTTGGTAGAACAACTTCATCAAACTTTTGCAGGGGTTTCAAAAATTGTTAGGTCCATTTCTGGGCTGCCTCTGAAGAAAATAAATTTGTTTCAGATCTTTTTCTGAACTGCTATCCTCAAAGCTATCTGGGGGCACGTACCTTGGGCTTCTGCCCTCTTGCATCTTGATCTTCTCCTTTCCTGGAACAAGGCTAATATCCCTGCCTCTTCCTTGCTGAGCCTTTGCACTCTGCTTCTGACAGTGTAGAATGGACCTCTCTCCCTGGCCTTGCTGGGAACCATGCCAGGCCACATCCCATCATATCTTGTTGACTTTGTCAAAGCTCCATTTTCACAATGCATCTTCTGGGATGCCAGTTCTTCTTGCCTCACAATTAACTCAAATTTTTTGCTCTTCTACTCCACCCAAAAGTACATCTGCCAGGGTGAACCAACAGTAAGATCAGAGAATGGGGCATTTCTTTTTGGTCGTGATCCCACAAGAAGTTCAGTTTTTCAGCCTGCATCATTTTCAGAATATTGTGGAAACTCACTGCATTATTTGAATAGAGTCAACTTAGTAATTGCCTTTTAAAAGAGATGACATATTCATTCTTTCCAAATTATATAACTGTAATGCTATTTTGTAATTTCTCATTATATTAAGATATTAGCATATTTGTTGCAAATAAACGAGAGTGCTATTTTTATTAGTAGTTTGGCTTTAATTAATGTTTGCTAGTATGAATAATTTTAGAATTAAATAATGAACAAGTTTGAATCAGCAGCTTAATCTTCACATTCTAAAATAACTTTAAATGAATGAGTGCATAAAGAAGCCAGATTCATCTTGATGTGTATGAAGGAGCTGACACAGGTGCTTTCTTCATTTGTTCTTTAGTGTCACATGTGAAGCAAATTGACTCTCTTGATATCCATATGGTGCATTTAGGGTTCCAACTGTTTCCTTGCATTATAAAGCTGTGCTTGTCCTAACTAAATTTCTACTTTCACATATTTTATTTACAACAGTCTGTTTGATCTAAGGTTCAGTTCGGCTATTGAGACTGATTGCCAAAAAGTGAATTTGCCACCAGAAATTCAATTATACAAACAATATTAATATTAATAAAACTAGACAGCTGCCCCTCTGTATTTTAAGGCAGTAAAAATATGATTTGGCTTCTTATTTACATGGAAGATCCGATTCATCATGTTAACACAGTCAAACAGAAGAAATATTTCATAGAGATAGGAATGGGCAAAGCAGTTCTAGAAAGAAAGTAGCAATTTGCAAAAAAAAAAAAAAGAAGAAGAAAATATAATATGGAATCAATGAATGGGATCATAACAATGACATTTTCAATATCACATAGAAAATAACGATTATAGGTAAAACAAAGTAAAAATTAAAATGCACTTATATTTCAAATCTAAAAGATTAAAGAATCTGGCTTCTTGAAAAGAGAATCATATATTTAAAAACTAAAATAAAGAGTGCAATTGAAAAATAACTCAAAACATTTTCAGAGACAAAAATTATTTAACATTTAGTATTATATTTGAGTTTTCCTTCCTTCATGAAAAGGGTGCTGAAAGTCATGAAAAATTCTTAGTTCCAAATCAAACAGATTCAAGAGTTTTTAAGGATCACTGAAAATTGTTTTGGAATTGGAAAAAATAACATTGAATGATTTATAGCTTTTAGAAGAGATAGGATACAAGTCAATACTTGAAGAAATGGAAAGAATGAAGACTCAGGAAATAACATAGAGACCAAAAAAAAAAAAAAAAAAAGAATATCCCACAGAGAAGTTAGATAATATAAGCATAGCTTTGGGGGCTCAGGTTAAGAAAAACAGCAGTAGTTTTTGTTTTTTACAAAAACTCTAAAAGGAGCTTAAAATGGTTTATTTTTCCACAATGCAGGAGTGACAAGACACAGTTTTAAGTGTCTGCGTGTGTGTGTGTGTGTGTATACACACATATATATAGCATATGTGTGTGTGCATGTGTATGCAATATATGTTGGCATATAACCACACGTGTACATGCAAGGATGTGCCTGTATATGCATGTGCATATTTATGTGTGTGAACATTGATGCTTTGATCCTCTTTATCATATATCTCTCAAGTTAAGAAAAGAGTATTTTCCATCTTGCTCATTGGAAGATGCAGCTGAGGTTATGTTTTCTTCTATTATTTTCCTTTCACCTTCTTGCTCCAATTCTTCTACCTCCTGCAGGCATTTTTCCAATAACTCAGCCTGTCTCTTCTGTTTCTTTTTCGGTTTGTTTTTAGGTATTTTTCCTATAGGTTCCTGCTGTGAGGTCATACTCACTGCAGACCCTGAAGGAGGAGGGAGCACCTGCTTTCTGCCACTCATTGGCTTAGCTGTCATTCTTCTCACACATGCATCATCCACACACATCAAGATGTTTTCCAGATTTATGTCAGTGTGAATTATCTTGCACTTACTATATACATAATCTAACCCTTGAAGGACCTGTCGAGTGATACTCTTCACACAACACACTGGGAGGCCTTGATAGCTGGACTTGAAGATCCACTTGAGATGGTGGCCATGCACTTCAGAGACCATGCAGACATGCATCCCATTCATGTCTGAAATCTTGAAGTCCTCAATGAGCTGGACCACCATGTCTTTGTTTGGGTCACTGGGATCACTTTCCTGAACACATTTGAGCAATTTTATTTCATCCAAGGCTGTCTCTGTATAATGCTGGGCACTTTTTACAACTTTCGTTGCAACAGATCTTTTCCCCTGCATATCCCAGCCCAGCCAGACCGTAGAGAAGTGCCCCCATCCAAACTTTCTAATAACATGATACTGGCCATTGAAGAGGTCTCCAGTTTTCACTGGATGACAGTCACTTTTGCAGTAGTCAGCATGGTCCTCTTGCTCCTCATCATCTGATCCCAGGATCTCCTCCTCTGGCTCTTGGGGTGTGGGGTCTGGCAAAGGTGGCGGCGGTGGTGGCAGTGGAGGAGGAGGAGGAACTGAAGGAGCTTTCTCTTGAGGCTTAGGCTTTTTCAGATGTGTCTCTCTTTTTGGATGTTTCTCTCTTTTTGGCCTCGGCCTTCGGGCCTAACTGGCCGTCGGGCCTAACTGGCCGTCACTTTCCACCAGCTCATTCCGACACGGCGGAAGCGGAAGAGGAGACACCGAAGTGGAGCCTTACTACAGCCTCCCCTCACTCAGCCTGCCGGGAGGATGTGGGAACCGCGCATGCGTCGCCGCCGCCGCTGCTCCCGCGGATGGCTAATACTGCCCAGAAGTGAAACTAAAAGCAGGATTAGAGGAGGCGGTCGAGGCACAGACCGCAAAGGACAATGGGAAGCTGGGTACCAGGAAGAGAAAGAAGACGCTGAGAAGAAAACATTGAAAAAAATGAAGATGATGTAGATCAGGAATTCGCGAACATAGACCCTAAGTGGATAGAATCACCTAGAACCAACGGCCATATTGAGAATGGCTCATTCTTACCGGAGCAGCAACTGAACGATGAAGAGGATGATGAAGACGACTGCCCAAATCCTGAGGAATATAATCTGAGCCAAATGTAGGAAGTGTTTACACAAATAGCAGCTCCTATGAAAAATTCAATAGTGAATTGCCAAATGGACTCCATAAAATTGACACTTTAAAGAGTTTTCTGCCTCGTTGTTCTCTGGATCCTTAGAACCTGTGGCCTGCGGCTCTGTGCTTTCTGAGTGATCACCACTTACTGAGCAAGAGGAAAGCAGTCCATCCCGTGACAGAAGCAGGACGGTTCCAGCTCCAATACTGGGGATTTGCCAAAAGCAAAAACCCAGTGGCTGACTTGTTGGTAATCCCCTGGATCCACAGAATGCAGACAAAATTAGAGTAAAAATTGCTGACCAGGGAAATGCTTGTTGGGTGCATAAGCACTTCGCAGAAGACATCCAGATGTGTTAGTACCACTCCATAGAGGTTTTAATAGAAGCGGGGTACAGCACCCCTGCAGACATCTGGAGCACGGTGTGTATGGCATTTGAGCTGGCAACAGGAGATTGTTTGTTTGAACCACATTCTGGGAAGACTATTCCAGAGACGAAATCACACAGCATTGATCATTAAACTGCTGAGGAAAGTCCCTCGAAAATACGCTATGTTGTTGAGGAAATATTTCAAGGAGTTTTTCACCAGAAAAGGAGATCTGCAACACATCACGAAGCTGAAGCCCTGGAGCCTCTTTGATGTACTTCTGGAAAAGTATGGCTGGCCCCATGAAGATGCTGCAGTTTACAGATTTCTTGATGCCAATGTTAGAAATGGTTCCAGAAAAAACGAGCCTTAACTGGCGAATGCCTTCAGCATCCTTGATTGAATTCTTAGCAAATTCTACCAACGTTGCATTCTGAGCTAGCAAATGTTCCCAGTACATGGGACCTAAACGGTGACTCCCATTCTTTAACAGGATTACAAGTGAGCTGGTCTCATCCTCAGACCTTTATTTTGCTTTGAGGCACTGTTGTTTGACATTTTGCTTTTGTGCACTGTGATCCTGGGGAAGGGGAGTCTTTTGTTTTCAGCTAAGTAGTTTACTGATCATTTTCTTCTGGAAACAATAACATGTTTCTAAGCATTGTTTCATGTGTTGTGTGACATTCAAATGTCATTTCTTTGAATGAAAAATACTTTCCCCATTGTGGCTTGGTAGGTTTTGTAACTATGAAGAAATATCTTAGCTGAGTACTACATAATTTACTATCCTTGGAAACAAGAAATAGCAAGGAAGTGTACAATTTTATCTTCTGGCAAAGAGATATCACTCCTGTATTATAGTGTATGTAAATTCACCCTGTAAATTTTAATTTCCATTAAATATAGGAGGGGGACTCAAATTTCAGAAAAGCTATCAAGTCTTGAGTGCTTTGTAGCTTACGTTGCATGCAGCAGACTTTAACTGCTCCAAGAAGTTGTGCAAACTTTTCATTCCATAACAGTCCTTACACATTGGATTGTAAACAAAGTGGCTCTGGATTGTAAGATGTCATTCTCTATGTGGCACTTTAAAGGAAGAAAATATATGCTTTTCTTTCTAAAATATGCATTATAATTTAGCATTCCCATTTGTATTTTTGCATATTTTTTGAAGTACTTTAAAGAGAAAGAGCAATTTCCCTTTAAAAATGTGATGGCTCAGTCAGCTGTGGTGGCTCATGCCTGTAATCCCAGCACTTTGGAAGGGAGAGGTAGGCAGATCACCTTAGGTCAGAGTTCGAGACCAGACTGGTGAAACCCCACTTCTACTAAAAATACAAAAAATTAGCCTGATGTGGTAACACGCACCTGTAATTCCAGCTACTCAGGAAGCTGAGGCAGGAGAATCGCTTGAAACCAAAAGGCAGAGGTTGCAGTGAACCGAGATCACGCCATTGCACTTCAGCTTGGGCAACAGGAGCAAAACTCCATCTCAAAAAAAAAAAAAGGTGATGGCTCAATATCATGTCATGTTGCCTCCTCTGGGCACTGTAAGTTAAGCTCTACTAGATTAAATTGGAAAAGAGAAACATGTTCATTGTGTGTAATGAAAAAAATACATGTATTTTTGGAAAAGCATGATCATGCTTGTCTAGAATTCAAGCTATGGTATATACAATTTGCAGTGCAGTGGGCAGAATACTTCTCACAACTCAAGGTAACAGTGATCACATTCATTCCGTAAGTAGCTTTATGTGTGACTACAACAAATTTTACTAGCTTTTTCATTGTCTTCCCATGAAATGAAGTTGAGAAAATGATTTTCCCTTTGCAGGTTGCACACAGTTTTGTTTATGCATTTCCTTAAAATTAATTGTAGAATCCAGGACACAAACCTCATAGGCATAACAATTTTAGAATGTAATATGTATGTAGCCTCTTTTAGAAGCCAGTGAATTGAATGTCTTTTTATTTTAAATTTTACATTCATTGAGGTGCCCCATTTTTTACTTTTCCATTAACATTTATCCATATGCCTTTGCAATAACTGGATTCTGAAAAGCTAACAAGTATTGTAACAATAATCTATTGTTTGAGGTGCTTGCAGTTGTCTTAAAAATTAAAGAGTTTGGGGTTTTTTTCCCCAGGAAAAAAAAGGGTAAAGAGAGAGTAATCATAGGGTATCTACTTTTTGTATTCAAGAAGCAGAAGGAACACCTGAATGATTAAAAACATGATCTTTAGAGTCATATGCATCTGGGTTAGAATTCTGACATTTCACTTTTACATTGTATCATATCAGGCAATTTCATTAGTCTTCACATGTCTCAATTTCTTCTTTACAAATTGAAAATGGTAGTAACTTCTTCATAAGGTTGTTTAAAGGATTGAATGAGATCATGTGTAAAGACCTCAACATAGTGCCTAGCACAGTGTATAATCAATACATGATATTCAGTGTAATCATTATTTTTACTGATAAATGTACCAGGAATGAAACCAAAAAAAGACACACTGGAAAGTCCAGCAAAAGAAAATAAGAGACAGGAGGAGAGAACTGAGAATTGATTGACCAATGTCTGTCATAGCTCAAAACACTTACGCAAAGAGGAACCAACTGCCTCCACTAATCCATCACTGCTCTCTTCTCAGCAAGTCTGTGACTACACAGTCTACCTCAGAGGATAGGAATAGTGAGGTTCCACAATAAATTTCATACTAAAACGCACTGCCCAGTCGCAGAAACATTACCTGATGATGACAAGTTCAATAGCCTAGCGTTTAACCTAGATATTTAAAGCAGCGCATGGCATATTTTTCATAACTACCCTTCACTGGCAGTCTAAAAACAAAGAATAAAAAGCTGCTCTTTGATCGAGCCATGTTCCAAAATGAAATAGATCCTTGGTTTTATGTGTATGAGTATATTTACACCGAAAATATTCACAAACACATGCACAGAGCAATGCAGTACATCCAGCTGTGTAAGAATAAATGGCTTTAAAACATATCAGCAAATCAACAACTGAATCATTAAACTGACAGGAAACCTTGTTCGAGATTCTCATGTCATTCTGCAAAGAATGTACTGGATCTGACTAGAATGCATTAAGAGACCAGGGTGTTTGGAGTTTGAAAAACATCTTTAAAGGAAAAGAAAGAGAAGTATGACTGTTAGAAAAGGAAGCAGATGTTCTCATTAGAATAAAAAGCCAAATTATGAACACTTGAGCTTTATAATAGCTTTAAATAACCCTCTGTGGTGAGGCATAAGAACTTTAAACTTTAATGGAAGCAAAAATCGTTTCATCGTACTGTGGTAGAGTATTTCTTTTTCTTTTCATGTTTTCTTCTTTATTCTTAGTTCATTTCCATTTCTTTTTCTTGTGACCTGGTATTTGCTTCTATTATAAACTAGGTCTATGCTAGCAAAAGTAAATGGACCAAGGAGGCCTTTATCTGAATAATTCAGGCAGAAACAATTTATACTTGAAGTAGGAAGAAGTTTTAGGCAAAGGAGAATTTTTGCTTGGATTAACCCTCGACCTGGTTCAGCTTCAGACATAAAATAATGATGATACCCGTGGTGCTGTAACTTTGATTCATCCAGTGTACTGAACAGTGTGCCCTGTGCTTTGGGACCCTGTTGTGATAATGCCAGCATTATCATGCATGTGAATGCTTGCTTTTGAAAACCATTACTCAATTCTCATATCCTGAAAAACTTAGTGAAGGAAGATTGCATGCATTCAACATTTATAAACCCTGATAAGGTCAGTTCCAAATACTGGCATAAGTGTTGACTGAGAGGGCAGGCATCGGAGGCCTTACCTTATGAGAACATCATGTCCAGTATTTCGACAACCTCCCAATAGACTGCAAGTGATGGATCTACAGCAAGATGATTTCTCAATTAGTATTCAGGCCTTTCTCACTGTTGCTCACAGTGGAGACAGAGGAGAAAAGAGAAAAAAAAAATGAAGCATTAGATCTTTTCTCCTTGCCCCTTAGATTTCTTCCAACAGTAGACTCTACTGGTGGGAATGGACCTGATAACCACAACTATGTGGGGAGTAGGGTGTGGGTTGTCGATATATCCTCTGAAATGACCTCGGCTACGAGCACTGTAGAAAAGAAATGGTGCATTTAAAGAAAAGACATTTGTAACTTTTTAAAAAATTTTTACTTTAAGTTCTGGAATACGCATACTGAACATGCAGGTTTGTTACACAGGTATGCATGTGCCATGGTGGTTTGCTGCACCTATCAACCTCTCATCTAGGTTTTAAGCCCCTCATGCATTAAGTATTTGTCCCAATGCTCTCCTCCTCCTTCCCCCCGACCCCCTGACATGCTCCAGTATGTGATGTTCGCCTTCCTGTGTCTATGTGTTCTCATCGTTCAACTCCCACTTACGAGTGAGAATATGCGGTGTTTGGTTTTCTATTCCTGCATTAGTTTGCTTTTAAAATATTTGAAAGATGAAATATTAGGAGAAAAGAAAATTGTTTTATGGACATGTTTCTCTAGGAGACCAATTAGGTTAGAAGAAGATTAGTGATATCTAGCCAGAGAAATCAACTCAGTGGACTCCATCGAATTGGCTCTCAGTGCGGCTAGAACAAAGCAGGAGGAAGAAGGCAGATAAGCAGCTTGCTGGGTCTCCTTGCTCTCGTGCTCTCTCTCTCCCGAGCTGGACACTTGCTTCCTCTCCTCTTGCTCTTGGACTCTGGGACGTGCACCAGTGTCCTCTTGTGGGGGTGGGTGGGGCTCCCAGGCCTTTAGCCTCAGATTGAGGGCAGCACTATCAGCCCCTTTGTTTTGAGGCTTTTGGATGTGGACTGAGCCACTCCAGGCTTCTCTTCTTCTCCAGCTTGCAGACAACCTATTGTGAGACTTTGCCAATTATGAGCCAAGTCTCCCTAATAAACTCTCTTTTGTATATACATGTATCCTATTGTGTCTGTTCCTCTGGAGAACTCTGGCTAATACAAGGACTTTTAAAGAAATAGATGTGCATTAGAGATGAGAAAGAATGGAAATCACTAAATGAAGCCATCTACTCTTACTGTTTAGCTTTGGAAAAAGAGTTTGAGGAAAAAGTTTTTTAGATTTCTCTTCTTTAGCACAACAAAGATCTTATTAGGAAAACCAGACTCAAAGACTGACTTTTTCAGCTTTATTGATGTAAAATTGACAGACAAAAATTGTATATATTCAAGGTTACAACGTGATGTTTTGATATTTGTATGCACTACTAAATGACTGACACACTCAAGCTATTAACACACCCAGACCAGGCACAGCAGCTCAGGCCTGTAATCCCAGCGCTTTGGGAGGCCGAGGCAGGCAGATCACCTGAGATCAGGAGTTTGAGACCAGGCTGGCGAACATAGCGAAACCCTATCTCTACTAAAAATACAAAAAAATTAGCCAGGCATGAGATTGTGCACCTGTAATTCCAGCTACTCAGGAGGCTGAGGCAGGAGAATCGCTTGAACCCAGGAGGCAGAGGTTGCAGGGGCCAAGATCACACCACTGCACTCCAGCATGGGTGACAGAGTGAGACTCCATCTAAAAAACAAAAACAAAAAGACACATCTATCCCCTCACATAGTTACCATTTGTGTGTGTGTGTGTGTGTGTGTGTGTGTGTGTGTGTGATGAGAACACTTAAGATCTACTCTCTTAGCAAATTTCAAGTGGACAATATTATTAACTCTAGTCATCATGCTATACATATTAGGTCTCCAGAACTTACTTTATAACTGTACGTTTGTGCCCTTTGACCAACATCTCCCCATTTCCCTCACCCCCACCCCCCAGTCCCTGGTAATCACCCTTCCACTTCCTGTTTCTATTAGTTCCACTTTTTTAGATTCACATGTAAGTAAGATCATGCATTATTTGTCTTTTTGTGTCTGACTTGCATCACTTAGCATAATGTCCTGCAGGCTTATCTTTGTGTGAAATGGCAGGATTTTCTTCTTTTTTAAGGCTGAATATTATTCTGTTGTGTATATACACTAGCATTACTTACCTGTTGATGAATACTTAGGTTGTATTAGTATCTTGACTATTTTGAATAATGCTGCAGTGAACATAGGAGTGTATGAGAGATCTCTTCCAAGCAGTGATTTTATTTCCTTCTGTGTTTAACAAATTTCTTCAGAGAGAACTTTTCAGGTAAAGCCCCCTGCTTTGTAATGCTTCCATACACCAGAGACAACAGAAGACACACCTGACCCTCATGGTATACTTTTGCTCTTTCAAGCAGTGGCCAGGTGGAGCTCAGCAAATAAGCACAGTGAGGTGAAGAAAATGTTACTCCCCAGCTATCACTGGTAAAAGAAAGGCAGAAGCTGGTGCTGGGGCTGCAAACAGCTGAAGTTAGGGTGTGGGATGCCCTTCTGGGGGCCAAGCCCAAGGGAGAATGTGGCAGTAGAGGAATTTGGACTTTGAGAAGGGGGCAGGCATGGAACAGTTAAAGGTGGCAGAAGATACCTATGGGATCCCTGCCTTAACTTTTCCTATCTTCAGTAAAATTGCCATTTTCACCAGTTTACTTGTGGAAAATGATGAGGAATCAGAGATCTGACCAATTTAGAATACCTCAGCTATGCTATATTCAAGAGGCAAATTAATTTAGAAGGGAAATTAATAATACCTAACTTTGGAAAAACGTAAATGGAATCCACATAGGAATTTGAAATATAGTCATGCATTGCAGAAGTACATTTTAGTTAATGACAAACCACATATAAAGTGATGGTTCAATGAGATTATGCAGCTTTATTTTACTTCTTTATGTTTAGATAAGTTTTGATACAGAAATACCATCGTGCTGCAACTGCCTACAGTATTGAGCACAGTAACTTGCTGTACATGTTTGTAGCCTAGAAGCAATAGCTAATACCATATAGCCTAGGTGTACAGCTGGCTACACCATCTAGGTTTGTGTAAGTACACTTCATGATGTCTACACGGTTGAAATCACCTGATGATGCCATTCACAGACGGTATCCTTGTTGTTAAGCAATGCATTACTAGAGCATATTTATATCCACAAATTCATGACAGAGAACTCTGGTGAGATGTAGGGAAAGGAATTTGCTGAAGTCTTGGGGAGGACTTAGGACTCATTGGTTTTGAGCCAAGTACTCTAAACCTCTGAGAAATAAGGAGACCCCAATGATACGTAGGGTATGTAAACCTCATGCACAACAATTGAGGTCTCCTCATAGCAGTACAGCTGAAGGTGCAAACGCAGGAGCATCCAACTGGACTCTTCACTGTTCAGGTCCCCTCCTGCCCAGCCATTAGAATCTAGGCCTTACTGCAGTTTTTGAGCATTGTGGTACCACTGTGTGTTTTTGGTTTTTTTAATGCATTAAAAAGACACAACTCCACCAAATGACATTGTGAGCAGAAGGGCTATTTCTCAGAGGGTAAGGAGTGAATACCATAAGTCCACATATGCTCCCAGTCAAGAGAGAGTGAAAAGAATTTTTGACCCAGAATTTCATATTCAGCCAAACTAAGCTTCATAAGCAAAAGAGAAATAAAATCCTTTACAGACAAGCAAATGCTGAGGGATTTCATTACTATCAGGCCTGCTCTGCAAGAGCTCCTGAAAGCAGCACTAAACATGGAAAGGAAAAACCAGTACCAACCACTGCAAAAACAACCAAAATATTAAGACCAATGACACTATGAAGAAACTGTATCAAATTGTGTGCAAAATAACCAAATAGTACCATGATGACAGGATCAAATCCACACATAACAATACTAACCTTAAATGTAAATGAGCTAAATGCCTTAGTTAAAAGAAACAGACTGGCAAATTGGATACAGAGTCAAGACCCATCAGTGTGTTGTATTCAGGAGACCCATCTTGCATGCAGAGACACACATGGGCTTAAAGTAAAGGGATGGAGGAAAATTTATCAAGCCAATGGAAAGCAAAAAAATGGGAGTTGTAATCCTAGTCTCTGACAAAACAGACTTTATACCAATAAATATCAAAAAAAGACAAAGAAGGGCATTAGATAATGGTAAAGAGAACAATTCAACAAGAAGAGCTAATTATTCTAAATATATATGCACCCAATACAGGAGCACCCAGCTTTATAAAACAAGTTCTTAGAGACCTACAAAGAGACCTAGACTCTCACACAATAATAGTGGGAGACCTGAACAACTCACTCTCAGTGTTAGACAGATCAAAGAGACAGAAAATTAACAAGGACATTCAGCACTTGAACTCAGCTCTGGATCAAGTGGATCTAGTAGACCTCTGCACAATTCTCTACCCCAAATCAACAGACTATACATTCTTCTCAGTGCCACATGGCACTACTGTAAAAATCAACCACATAATTGGAAATAAAACACTCCTCAGCAAATGTAAAGGAACTGAAATCATAACAGCATCTCAGACCACAGTGTAATCAAATTAGAACTCAGGATTAAGAAACTCACTCAAAACCACACAATTACATGGTAATTAAATAACCTGCTCCTGAATGACTCCTAGGTAAATGATGAAATTAAGGCAGTAATGAAGAAGTTCTTTGAAATGAATGATAACAAAGACACAACATATCAGAATCTCTGGGACACAGCTAAAGCAGTGTTAAGAGGGAAATTTATAGCAATAAATGCCCACATCAGAAAACTAGAAAGATCTCAAATTGACTCCCTAACATCTCAATTAAAAGAGCTAGAGAGGCAAGAGCAAACAAATCCAAAAGCTGGCAGAAGACAAGAAATAACTAAGATCAGAGAAGAATTAAAGGAGATAGAGAGTAGAAAAACCCTCCAAAAAATCAACAAATCCAGGAACTGTTTTTTTGAAAAAAATTATCAAAGTAGATAGACCACTAGCTAGACTAATAAATAAGAGAGAAGAATCAAATAGACACAATAAAAAATAATAAAGGGGATATGGGGCAATAAAAAATGATAAAGTGTCAGTCATCACTGACCCCACAGAAATGCAAACTAGCATCAGATAATACTATAAACACCTCTACTCAAATAAACTAAAAAATCTAGAAGAAATGGATAAATTCCTGGACACATACACCCTAGCAAGACTAAACCAGGAAGAAGTCAAATCCCTGAATAGACCAATAACAAGCTCTGAAATTGAGGCAGTCATTAATAGCCTACCAACCAAAAAAAGCCCAAGACCAGATGGATTCACAGCTGAATTCTACTAGAAATACAAAGAGGAGCTGGTACCATTCCTTCTGAAACTATTCCAAACAATTGAAAAGAAGGGACTCCTCCCTAAATCATTTTGTGAAGCCAGCATCATCTTGATACCAAAACAGGGAAGAGAAATCCCCCGCCAAAAAAAGGAAAATTTATGGCCAATATCCCTGATGAACATCAATGCAGAAACCCTCAATAATATACTGGCAAACTGAATCCAGCAGCACATCAAAAACTTATCCACCACCATCAAGTTGGCTTCATCCCTGGGATGCAAGTCTGGTTCAACATACTCAGGTTAATAAATATAATCCATCACATAAACAGAACCAACCAAAGATAAAAACCACATGATTATTTCAATAGATGCAGAAAAGGCCTTTGATAAAATTTAACATCTCTTTATATTAAAAACTCTCAATAAACTAGGTATTGATGGAACATATCTCAAAATAATAGGAGCTATTTATGACAAACCCACAGCCACTATCATATTGAATGGGCAAAAGCTGGAAGCATTCCCTTCAAAAACTGGTACAAGGCAAGGATACCCCCTCTCACTATTCCTATACAACATAGTATTGGAGTTTCTGGCTAGGGCAATCAGGAGAGAGAAGGAAATAAAGTGTATTCGAATAGGAAGAGAAAATATCAGGTTGTCTCTGTTTGCAAATGACATGATCTTATATTTAGAAAACCCCGTCATCTCAGCCTCATCATCAAAAACCCTCATCATCAAAAACTCTTTGAACTGATAAGCAACCTCAGCAAAGTCTCAGGATACAAAATCAATGTGCACAAATCACAAGCATTCCTTTGCACCAACAATAGGCAAGCAGAGAGCCAAATCACAAATGCACTCCCATTCACAATGGCTACAAAGAGAATAAAATACCTAGGAATACAGCTAACAAGGGATGTTAAGAACCTCTTCAAGGAGAACTACAAACCACTGCTCAAGGAAATAAGAGAGGACACAAACAAATTTTAAAAATCCTCATGGATAGGAGGAATCAATATCATGAAAATGGCCATACTGCCCAAAGTAATCTATAGATTCAATGCTATTCCCATCAAACTATCACTGATATTCTTCACAGAATTTTTTTTAAACTATTTTAAATTTCATGTGGAATCAAAAACCCTATATAGCCAAGACAATCCTAACCAAAAAGAACAAAGCTGGAGACATCGTGCTACCTGACTTCAAATATGCTACAAGGCTACGGTAACCAAA
This sequence comes from Cacajao melanocephalus, assembly GCA_963573385.1. Lineage (NCBI taxonomy): Eukaryota > Metazoa > Chordata > Mammalia > Primates > Pitheciidae > Cacajao > Cacajao melanocephalus. The sequence continues at coordinate 17,588 of CAUYLG010018811.1, forward strand.
GCAGCATAGTACTGGTACCAAAACATACATATAGACCAATAGAGTGGAACTGAGACCTCAGAAATAACAACACGCATCTACAACCATCTGATCTTCAACAAACCTGACAAAAACAAGTGATGGGGAAAGGATCTCTTCCTATAAAGTAAATGTGTTGGAAAAACTGGCTAGCCATATGTATAAAACTGAAACTGGAACCCTTCCTTACACCTTATACAAAAATTAATTCAAGATAGTTTAAAGACTTAAATGTAAAACTCAAAACCATAAAAACCCTAGAAGAAAACCTAGGCAATACCATTCAGGACGTAGGCATAGGGTAAGATCTCATGATAAAAACACCAACACCAATTGCAACAAAAGCCAAAATTGACAAATGGAATCTAATTGAACTAAAGAGCTAATCTACAGCAAAAGAAACTAGCATCAGAGTGAACAGACAACCTACAGAATGGGAGAAAATTTTTGCAATCTACCCATCTGACAAGGGTCTAATATCCAGAATTTACAAGGAGCTTAAACATATTTACAAGAAAAAAAAAAAAACTCATCCAAAAGTTGGCAAAGGATATGAAGAGATACTTCTCAAAAAAAGACGTTCATGCAGCCACATTAAAAAAACTCAACATCATTGATCATCAGAAATGCAAATCAAAACCGCAATGCAATACCATCTCAGGCCAGCCAGAATGGCTATTATCAAAAAGTCAGGAAACAATAGATGCTGATGAGGGGTTGGAAGAATAGGAACACTTTTACACTGTTGGTGGGAATGCAATTAGTTCAACCATTGTAGAAGACAGTGTGGTGATTTCTCAAGGATCTCGAATCAGAAATACCATTTGACCCAGCAATCCCATTATTGGGTATATACCCAAAGGATTATGAATCATTCTTCTATAAAGACATGTGCACATGTATGTTTATTGCAGCACTATTTACAATAGCAAAGACATGGAAACAAACCAAATGTCCATCGATGATAGAGTGGACAAAGAAAATGTGAACATTGAAACAAAACGAAGTATTGCACATATCTTATTATTGGCTGAAATGTAGAGTCCCATATTTGATCTCTTTGTATGTTTCTCTTTGTTGATACTGTCATTTCATATGAAAATAAGCCTTCCATGTATTCACAAGGAAAACTAAGGAAACTGTTGTGAATATAAAACTATCAGATTTGGGTAGGACTGCATAACTTACAATTTTAGCATTACAAATTTCAACCATGAAATGAGGTATCTGGCTCCAGGCCAACATCCTATGTGTGACCTTTTATATCAAACCATAGGAGATTTCAAAGTCATTTTCTGGCAGGCTCATGGGTGAAGCTGCCCTCACACATCAGCTATTGCACTGCTGTCCCTGAAGGGAAGTTCAGTCAAGAACTCAAATCCTAACCCGCACTCCCCTGAACTCTACAGCTGACCCTGTCTTGTGTCTGCATTTCTACCTTAAGTGCCTCCATTCTGAGGCCTCCTAATTGGGCTGCCCCTAGTTTTGGGTGCATCTGCTGAGACCACCTCATTGGGGGAGTCTTGAAACAATTTTCTTAACTTTGAATGGGTATTTTGTACTATTTTCACTACTAGCCTTTTCTTCTTCCACCCTGGGTCCATAAGACAGGAGGAGCCTTTGGTTCAGAGCTCCATTGGCAGTGAGACTGCCCTGGCCATGTGCAACACTGTGGGAGCTGGCACCTTCATCCTGGCCTGCACTACCACAATGAATAAAGGATTGCTGGGTACTTTTAGTTTGGTGCTTCCTAACTGACCCCTTCAATGAGGGGCAGCTTGGCTTTCACTCTCTCTCTCTCTCTCTCTCTCTTTCTCTCTCTCTCTCTTTTCTTCTTTCCTTCTTCCCTCCCTCCCTCTCTGTCTCTCTCTTTCTTTCTTTCTCTTTCTTTCTTTCTTTCTTTCTTGTTAAAAACCCAAAACTTTTATTGAATATTTTTTATTCTAAACAAACAAACAGAATACATATGCAGAATGTGCAGTTTGCTACATAGGTATACGTGTGCCATGATGGTTCGCTGCACCCATTGACCCATCCTCTAAGTTCCCTCCCCTTGCCTTCTACCCCCCCACCCCCAAAAGGCCCTGGTGTGTTGTTACCATCCCTGTGTCCATGAGTTCTCAATGTTCAACTCACGCTTATGAGTGAGAACATGCAGATTTGGTTTTCTGTTCCTGAGTTAGTTTGCTGAGGATAATGGCTTCCAGCTTCATCTATGTCCCTGCAAAGGACATGATCTCATTCCATTTTATGGCTGCACAGTATTCTATGGTGTATATGTACCACATTTTCTTTACCCAGACTATCACCGATGGACATTTGGTTTGTTTCCATGTCTTTGCTATTGTAAACAGACGATTTTTTAAGTAAGGAAATAAATAGATTCAATGTTTAAAGAGAATATATTGCTTTGATAGTTCTACATTTTGTTTTCTGAAAAAGAATTCAACCTTTTACAAAATTCCAATGAAGGCTATACTCCACTGAATCAAATAATCATTTTCTTATCAATTACTATGTCTCCTCAGAAAAAGCAAAACCTAAGTGTGTAATTTTGCTGCTATAACAGAAGACTCTTGCTGGTGGCTGCTGGCAAACACATTAATTACTGAAGCACCTCAACTCCTCTTATCCTCAGTTAATACCTCTACTCCCTAAAATAGATTTACTGTTGTTGTGTTGTGTTGTTGTGTTTTTGTTGCTGTTGTCTTATACTGTTGTTTTTGTTGTTGCATTATGCTGTTGTATTTTTGTTGAACAAGAGGCATCCATGAGCACAGCTGTCTATGGGTGGATCCAAATGAGGGAGCTTGGTGTTTGACTTGCCCCTGTGAATAGCTCCATCCTGTCTGCTTAGGCTCATGCTCCCACCTAACAATGAGACTGTTCCCCAGGAAGGTCAGCTACCTTTCATGGTAGTACATTTTGGTCTCAGGTCAAATCCTTCCCCCAGAGGACTGCAATCTCATACACAGAGAATGCATTGCAGTATCTAAAGAGAGTTCCAGCCAAGGACTCAGAACCTTACTCCCAACCCCTCAACTGGCCATAGTCTTGTGCATGTCTGCATTCATACCTTAAGTGCCTCCATTCCAAGTCCTCTGTACTAGGTTGCCCTTGGCCCTGGGTGCATCTTCTGAGACCACCTTATTAGGAAGTAATGAAGAGGTCACAGAAACTGCTTAAACTTTACAGCCTCCTCCAAGTCAGAGATCGCCAGTCCCTACATTAAGATGAGCATGTAATACCACATGCCAGACATTAACCAATTTACTTATAATTCATTTAATCTAGACATAAATTCATTCATGAGCTAGGCATTATTATTATTGATCTATTTTGTAGAGGTGGAAACAAAGAGGCTAAGAGAGGGAAAACCTTGGCCAAGGAAACACATCTAATAAGCAGTAACACTGGGATAGGACTTGAAGCCCTCTGGACACTTTACCACCATGCCAAACCCATCTCTAAGTGGAGCCAGGGGACTGAATTCACACAGGTCCTTGATATCATACAATGCCTCCAACCAGGTGACTTAACAGAAGACAGAGATCCTTTCTCAAAAGTACCACAGTTGCCTACACAACAAAAAAAAAGTTCATTTAAAACCTAGCATTCCATCCTCCTGCCAGGTCTGGGCCCAAAATTTAGCATGAAATGAAAGAGCTTACATCTTTTTACAACAAAGTGTGGGATGAGAAGAGATGGAGGACCACAGTTAAATTGAGAAGATTTCTTCAAAACTGCACACTTTAAGTAGATTGATCTATTTCCCTTAAAAATAGTAATTTTAAAAGACTTACTTATGGCTTTGTGCACACTCACATCCCCCCTCCACATTCATCTGTTTTATGACAAAGTCAACACAGGATATAGCTGGTTTAGACATCCTCCCTATAGAGACTCCAGATTGAAGATTCCTATTCCACATAACTTTATCCTACTTGTCAACTAACAGAGTCCAAAATCTACTAAATACTGGAGGTGTGTGGGCATGGCCAAGGGTACAGGTGCTGGAACTACACTGTTAATTTTAAATTTGATCAAAGAGCACATAGAAAATCATTTCTGTATGTTTAATTTACATACCATGTACCCACCTTCTACATATGCACAGTTTTCCCCACCATCAATATCCCATACCAAGGGGTTTATGAAAACTCCCTGTACTTTCTGCTCAATTTTGCTGTGACCCTAAAACTGCTTTAATAAATAAAATTTTTAATTAATAAAAATTCTGCATCAAAATGGTACATTTATTACAAGTGATGATCATACATTAAATATCATCATTACCAAAAGCCCATCATTTTACATTAGGGTTCACTCTTGGCTTGTACATTCCGTGGATTTGGACTGATGTGTAATAATGTCCATCCAACATTACACTATCATAGAGAATACTTTCATTGCCCTAAAATTTCCCTGTCCTCCACCTATTCGTCTATTCCTCCCCACAGTCCCTGACAATCACTGATTCTTTTACTATACTCATAGTTTTGCCTTTTCCAGAATTTTATGTAGCTGAAATTAATATGTAGCCTTTTTAGATTGGTTGCGTTCACTTAGTAATGTGCATTTAAGTTCCCTCCTTGTCTTTTCACTACTCAACTTCAAGACTTCGCATAAAACTACAGTGATAAAAGGCATGTGTATTGGCAAAAGAATAGACAAATAGAAATAGCTCAATAGAACAGAATAGAGAACCCAGGAATAGTCTTGATAGCTAGTTTCTTTTTCAACTGAATAATATTTCATTGCCTAGATATGCCACAGTTTACCCATTCACCTGATGAAGGATATCTTGGTTGCTTCCAAATGTTGGCAATTATAGATAAAGCTGCTATAAACATTCATGTTCAGATTTTTGTGTAAACATGTTTTAAACTCTTTTGCATTAACCAAAAGGCGTGATTGTTGGATTATATGGTAAGAATATGTTTAGTTTTATAAGCAACTGCTAAACTGTATTCCAAAGTGTCTGGACCATTTTGTATTCCCACCAGGAATAAATTAAAGTTTCTGTTGAACTGAGAATCCTCACCACATCCTCACCAGAATTTGGTGTTGTCAGTGGTTTTGGATTTTGGCCATTCTAATAGATGGGTAGTGGTATCTCATTGTTGTTTTAATTTGTAGTTCCTTAGTGACATATGATATTGGGCATCTTGTATTTGCCTACTTACCTCTGTATATCTTGTTTGGTGAGCTGTCTATTCGGGTCTTTGGGCCATTTTTTAATAGAGGTATTTTTTTTCTTGTTGGTGAGTTTTAAGAGTTCTTCGTATACTTAGGATAACCATCATTTATCAGACATGTCTTTTGCAAATGTTTTCTCCTGGACTGTGGCTTGTCATCATCTTCTCTTGAAAGTGTCTCAGAGCAGAACTTTTTAATTTTATTAAGTTCAACTTATAAAGTATTTCTTCCATGGAACATATTTTTGGTGTTGTATTTATTTTTTATTAAATTTTTTAGATTTTTTTGAGATGGAGGCTCGCTCTGTCACCCAGGCTGTAGTACAATGGTGCGATCTCTGCTCAATGCAACCTCCGCCTCCAGGACTCAGTGATTCTCCTGCTTCAATCACCCGAGTAGCTAGGATTATAGGTGTCCACCACCGCATCTGGCTAATGTTCATATTTTTAGTAGAGATGGGGTTTCACTGTATTGGCCAGGCTGACCTCGAACTCCCTGCCTTAAGTGATCTGCCCACCACGGTCTCCCAGAGTGCTGGGATTACGGGCATGGGCCATCACAGCCAGCCTGGTGTTGTATTTAAAAAGATATTGCCATACCCAAGATCACTTAAAATTTTTTTTACACATTCAAGAAATTTTATAGTTTTGTGTTTTACATTTAGGTCTGCAATGCATTTTGAATTAATTTTTTAAGGGGTGGATTCATATTTTTGCATATGGATGTTCAATTTTTCCAGGACCATTTTTTGAAGGCTATCTTTGCTCCATTATGTTACCTTTGCTCCTTTGTCAAAGATCAGTTGACTATATTTGTGTGGTACTGTTTCTGGGCTCTCTATTCTGTTCCATTGAGCTATTTGTCTGTTTTTGTGCCAATACCGCTTGCTCTATTACTGTACTACTTTATTACTATAGATTTATACTAAGTCTTGAAGTTTGGTAGTGACAGTCTGCCAACTTTGTTCTTCTTCATATAGTGTTGGCTATTCTAGGACTTATTCCTCACCACATAAACTTTAGATTTTGTTGGTTGGCAACCACAAGATAACTTTCGGGGATTTTGAATGGAATTTTGTTGAATCTATAAATTAAGTTGGGAAGGACTGACATGGTGATGATATTGGGTCTTCCTACCCATGAACATGAAGTGTGTCTTCTATTATTTCGTCTTTTGATTTCTTTCATCAGAGCTTTGTAATTTTCCTCATAAATATCTTGCGCATATTTTGTTAGATTTATATATACCTAAGTATTTCATTTTATGGGGTTCTAATGTAAATGATATTGTGTTTTTAATTTCAAATGCCACTTATTCATTGCTAGTATACAGGAAAGTGATTGACTTTTTGTATGTTAACCTTTTATCCTGCAACCTTGGAATAATTGTTTATTAGTTCCAGGAGTTTTATGTTCATTTTTTTCAGATTTCTACATAGATGATCACATCATTTGTGAACAAAGACAGTTTTATTTCTCTGTTCCTAATACCTCTTATTTATTTTTGTTGTCATATTACATTAGATAAGAATTTCAGTACAATGTTGAATAGGAGTGGTAAGAGGAATATCATTGCCTTGTTTGTGATCTTAGCAGAAAAACTTATAGACTATCATTAAATATGATGTTAACTGAGGGGTTTTTGTAGATTTTTTTTACCAAGTTTATTTAGTTTCCAATTTCATTGATTTTTTGCTCTGATTTTTATTATTTCTTTTCTTTGACTTACTTTGGATTTAAATTGCTCTTCTCTTTCTAGTTTTCTAAAGTTGAAGTTTAGATTATTGATTTTAGATCTTTTTTTCTAATATTTGTATTCAGTTTCTAGTTTCTTCTCATTTGTAGTTTGCTGAAAGTTTGTAATTATAAATGAGTATTGGATTTTGTCAAATGCTTTCTATGTACCTATTGATGTGATCCTGTGATTTTTCTTCTTTAGTGTGCTGTTGTGATAAATTACATTAGTTGGTATTAGAACAGTAAATTAGCCTTGTATAACTTGGATAAATCTCACTTAGTCATGGTACATAACTCTTTTTATACATTGTTGAATTCAATTTGCTGTTTTCTTGAAGATTTTTGTGTCTGTGGCCTGCAGTTTTCTTCTCTTGTAATCTTTGTCTAGCTTTAGTATTAGGATAATGCTGGCCTCCTAAAATGAGTTAGATAGTATACTCTCTGCTTCTGTTTTCTGGAAGAGATTTTGGAGATTTTTTTTTTTTTTTTTTGTAGATGGAGTTTCACTCTTATTGCCCAGGCTGGAGTGCAGTGGTGCAATCTTGGCTCATCGTAAACTCCACCTCCTGGGTTCAAGCGATGCTCCTGCCTCAGCCCCCTAAGTAGCTGGGATTACAGGCAAGCACCACCATACCCAGCTAATTTTGTTTTTTCAGTTGAGACAGGGTTTCTCCATGTTGGTTAGGCTGGCCTTAAACTCCCAACAATCAGGTGATCCACCTGCCTTGGCCTCCCAGAGTGCTGGGATTACAGGTGTGAGCCATCGCACCCAGCCCTGGAGAATTTATATTATTTCTTCCTTAAATATTTGTTAGAATTCACCAGTGAACCCATGTGAGCTTGGTGCTTTCTGTTTGGAAAGATTAATTATAGATTCCATTTCTTTCATAGATACATGCCTCTTTAAATTATCTATTTCTTCTTGTGTGAATTTTGGCAGACCATGTCTTTTAAGAAATTGATCTGTTTTATCTAGGTTATCCAATTTGTTATGATATTATCTTACTGTCTTTTTAATGCCCATGGATGTATAGTGATGTCCCTCCTTTCAGTTTTTATATTAGTAATTTGTGTCTTCTCCCTTTTTTTCTTAGCCTGGCTGCGATGCATATCAATGTTATTGACAGTTTTCTTTAATTTCTATTCAACAGCTTTCTATTAAACTTATGGTTTATTGATTTTCTCTATTGATTTTGTTTCCAATTGCATAGATTTTTGCTCGAATTTGTATTGTTTCTTTTCTTCTACTTACTTTGGATTTAAATTGCTCTTTTTTTTTTCTAGTTTCCTAAAGTAGAAGCTTAGATTATTTATTTTATATGTTCCTTTTTTTCTAATATTTGTATTCAGTGCTATAAATTTCCCTTTAAGCAGTGCTTTCTGTGCTTATTACAAATTTTGTTTTATTTTTATTTTCATTTAGTTCAAAATATTTTTTTTAAATTTCCTTTGAGGTTTCTTCTTTGATTCATGTTATTTAGAAGGATGTTGTTTAATCTATAAGTATTTGTGAACTTTCCAGCTATCTTTCTGTGATTTATTTCTAGTTTAATTCCATGTGGTCTGAGAGCAGATATTGTATTATTTTTATGCTTTAAATTGTGTGAAGGTGTATTTTATGGCCCAGAATTTGGTCTTTCCTGCTGAATGTTTCCTGTGAGCTTGAGAAGAATGTATATTCTGCTGTTACTGGATAAAACAGTCAATAGATGTCAATTTTATCAATCTGTTGATGGTGCTATTGAATTCAACTATGTTCTTACTTATTTTATGCTGGATCTGTCCATTTCTGAACAGGGACATTGAAGTCTCCAAGTACAATAGTAGATTTTTCTATTTCTCTTTGCTCCTCAATCAGTTTTTGCCTCACATATATTGATGCTTTTTTTTTTTTTTTTTTTTTTTTGAGATGGAGTCCCAGTCTGTTGCCCAGGCTGGAGTGCAGTGGCACAATCTCGGCTCACTGCAACCTCCACCTCCCAGGTTTCAATAATTCTTCCGCCTCAGCCTCCCAAGTAGCTGGGACTACAGGTGCGTGCCACTAAGCCCGGCTAATTTTTTTGTGTGTTTTTAGAAGAAACGGGGTTTCACCATGTTAGCCAGGATGGTCTCGATCTCCTGACCTTGTAATATGCTCACCTGGGCCTCCCAAAGTGCTGAGATGACCGGTGTGAGCCACGACGCCCAGCCTGTTGATGCTCTTTTCTTAGGCCCATACACATTAAAGATTTTTGTGTTTTCCTGGAAAATTGATCCCTTTGTGATTATTAATGGCCAACTTTATCTTTGACAATTTTTCTTGCTCTGAAGTCTGCTCTGTCAATAACTGTTAGAGCTACTCTTTATTTCTTTTGAAGTGGGGCTTCCTTGCTCCTCAGCTTGCAGACAGCCTATTGTGGGACTTCACACTGCGTGTGTGGGGGTCAATTCTCCTAATAAACTCTCCTTCAAACATACATCTTCAGACAACTATTATGTTAGTTGTGTCCCTCTAGAGAACGCTGACTAATACAGCAAGTGTCACTGTGTGGGGGACAAATGGAGCCAGCTTGACTTTACTATTAATTATTAAAATTCTACTTACAGTTAGCCTTTTGAACAGAGACAAAATTCCTTCCTTATTTACCAATTCACATGGTAATTTTACTATTTCTAAGATATGGATAACATCCATTCAAAGCCACAGGATATGATTTCAGCCTTAAGAATGTGGCTTTTTCCCTCTTTCTCCTTCTTTTCTCTTCATCCTCTTTCTCTTCTTCCTTGCCTTCCCTCTTGCTTTCTCTTTTCCATCTTCACACAATAAAACTAGTTGAATGATGAGACTAAAGGAAGGACATCAGAAAAGTCTCTGCTGAAAACTATTTGAGAATCCATCACTAGTTGAATAAGCCTTAAATTCCTTCTATATGTGGGATTAGAATTGGTAGCAACAGCATAAACAACAAAATTAGGGCTGATGAAGATGGGTGACATAGGGGTTACAATAGATTCCTGAGGCTTTCTTAATTCATTTTAGCTAGATTTAAACATACTTACTTGCTCCTTTTTATACAACCATTTAATTACTTTTCTGAGTAAAGATATCTGCATGTATTATATAAAGTCTTTCAGAATTAGAAAAAAAATAAACAGAAATAAAAAGGAAAGAAAGGAGCATTGTCCTATAGATAATATTATTTCATAGTCAGAACCTAACATAGGTTAACATTTCAAATGACATCTGCAAAATCTCTTTCTAAATCTGCTTCCATCATAGTCTTAGGTACTTCACTTCACATTAGCACCATGTGGAGAAAAGGGCAGACATTTTTAAAACTGTCATCTTATTAACTGATGTGAGAAGATGTTTCTCAATCAAATGAAGTATGAATTAGATATATCATTATATTTGCCAGGCTGTGATTATTAGTGCCCTAGTGAAATGCTTAAATCACATGTTTGAAAATACAGATAAAAACATATTTCTGAAATAAGTAAACAAAATTAGATTTGTTACTCTGGTTCAGTACTAAATTCAAATATGAAGAACAGGAACTCTTAAAATATGAAGATTAGAAAGAAAGTTACTCTCATTCATAATCTTAGTTGTTTAATTTGGTAACAAATTATTTAGATCATTGTTTATTCACACAGTCTTCTATTAGCTTCTCACAAACAAAAGAAAATGATACCCCTTCCTCTGAGAATCTGTCATTAATTTGGAAGGTTCAGATCCACCAGCATAAATGAGTTAAGAAATGGCAATGAGATTTGTTGGTGGTGATAGCTACTTCTGAGGGTCAATTTCCTGACCTAAAAAACAAAAGGATGGGGGAGGGATCCTTTAACTCAATAGGCTCTATTCCATCTCAAAACTGTATATTAGTATAAAAACGTAGTTTAATAAGAGAAAAATAAATTGTATAATTTTCTTTGCACATATCTATAGATAGTGCACAGCTCTGTACCAAGAAGTGCATGGTTCTAAAAGTCAGTGAATCAACTTTTCCAGATAAATGCAGAGACCTACAAATTTGTGCATAGAACGTTGGGCTTAGGATAACTTGCTCACCTCACCGCCCATCCATGCTTTTCCATCCAGGTCAAGGCTCCTCCATGTCATTACACTAAGGGGAAACACTCCAATGGCTCAGTGGCCAGGCAATAAAGTATGAGGACTCTAGAAAATGTGACTGCTTTGTTTAAAGGAGTAGCAGCCACTCAGTTTCAGCGGACTGTTGATATACAGAATTTAGGTCCAATTTTTCCTCTAATTTTTTAAGAGAAATAAGAAATTTGAATTTTTATGTGAAATCTTCCAAAATGACCTTCCAAAATAATAGTTCCCTTTTGATAACCATCTTAACATTTTAAGGAAACAAGATATGATCCAAATTAAATATAGGCTAAGGGCTGGACATAAACTAAAGACACCAGTGTATTATATTTGTTCCAGAGATTCAGTGTGGACTGGAGAAGTCAGAAAAAGCTGACTTTGTGATGTTTACTACAGAGTTTTAGCTACTCCTTGAATGTGTGTGTGTGTGTGTGTGTGTATACACACATATGCACATAACTAACTATGTACACATGAGGAAATATATAACTGGGAAGGTAAAAAGGGAAGCCAATATCCAGACCCTGGAAATATCCATGATCAAATGGTTGGAATGATAGGAAAGTATGAAATGTTTGGGCATCATAGGAGAATGTTTTCCTGGCTAGAGGGGACAGAAGATTGAGTTTTTTGTAAAACAGCCTTGAAAGGCAGATGGAGATGTTTGTACTAGCAGAAAATTCTTAAAAATCTTAATTAATTACATGTTGATCATACATAAAGATGTATGCCTCCCACATAAAATAATGCTACCAATGAAAACCCAGGACGCCATATAATAGATTAACTGAATTGTATTAAGACCCAAAAAACAATGACACTTTCAAAACATATTTCTTCCTCCTCATTTATTATCAATTATGAATATAAATTTGAAATCTTAGCTGATCTCAGTGGCAAAAATGCTGGAGTTTTGATTTTTTTGTATAGTGATCCTGATGTAAATTTCTCCAGTAGGCAAGACAGAAAATTAGAGTTGAGCTGAATGTCAATTATACATGCTAATTTCCATTCATGTACAAATACCTGATTAAACTCATACAATGCAGCTGGATCCACTTTCACCTTTAATGAAAAGAAAGTATCACTGAAAGGATGTGAAAATAGGAATTAAAAATTCAAAATTATCTTTTTCTTGAATAATCAAGAGGAACTCAAGATTTTTACATTATTATTGTTTTAGTTTCACTTGTTCAGTCTTTTGTTTGTGTTTTGTTGTTATTGTTCATTTAATATTTTTGTGGGGTTTTTTTTTTGGATAGTCTGTTCTTGGAATTAAAATTCCAAACTAGACAGAAGGGCATACTACAAAATTTTAATTTTTCTCCCAGCCATTAAACCAGGGCATAGTTCCCCTCTCCAGAGGCAATAGCTGCTATCAGTTCTTAGAATAAACTTCCAGAAATATTAAATACATGTAAGTATCACTTAGTCACTGAATTAAGCATATAAAGGAGCCCAAATAGAAGTCATTTAGAAGGTATAGATGTGATTTTTCTCTCACGTAAAAGAGGTCTGGAGGCAGGCACACTAAGCTGGTAAATATCAGTGACTCGGGTATTTTTAATCTTTCTTGGTCATTATTCTCAGGATGTAGTTTTTATCCTTAAAGGAACCTCATGAGCACAACATAATTGCTAGAGTGAAATCTATCACATCAATATTCCAGGCAAGAAGAAGGAAGAACAAAAGGATATGACTCCCAGCAGTCAGCTCCCTTTAAAGAGCTTTCTTGAAAATCCCACATCACATCTAATTGTTCAGCCTTTTAGGCCAAATCAGTAGGTTTTAAGCTGGATACTTGCAAGTCCCAAACATTTGGGTTCTGTTGATAAAGAATAAAGGAAGAAGGGATATTGAATAGGCAACTAGCAACCTACAATATATAAGCCTATACGTGTATGTATTCGCTTCCTTCGCATCTTTTAAACAAATGGTAGCTTACCAACACAGTCACATTGCTTTTGACTCTAACCTCCACATTCATTAGATTTCAGCAGCACAAAAACCAAAGATCCAAGCCCAGGGCTGATTCCTCTAAAGGACAGACTCTGCCCTTCCTCAGCTGTTCATAATAACAATTGCTTCCTGTACTCCTTGCTTTGCAAAGAGGAACAGTCTATAAACCAGCAACATCACTGTTACCTAAAAGCTTCCAGAGTCTACTAGAAATACAGAATCTCAGCCTCTTCCTCAAATCTACTGAATTAGGACTTGAAGATTAACAAGATCTCAGATAGTGTGGATGAGGATTTCAGTTTGAGAAGCAGTACACACACTCAGCCCTTCTATGGTCCCAGATTAGTGACCACAAAGTTTGAGAGTCTATTAGGAGCCAACTAGCTGTTAGGGTCTGGTAGTAATTCCATATCCTAGGCGGGGTATCTGTGAGAACCCTAGAGTAAAGCAGCACCAGTCTGTAAGTTTAAGCATCAAGCTGTAAACTTGCTCATCTATTTCTGATTGTGCTAGTAGTCAGAAGTTCTGGTCCTTGTTCTCTAATGTCATGGGCTGGGGTCCTTCCTCCTAACCTCACTCCCTCTCCACAAAACTGGAAGAAAAGTACCATTCAACTCCAGCCGATGCCCTGGTTTTATCCTCCCTTTTCTTATGGAGCTGTCTTTGCTTCTAGTTACTTTGACTCTTCGACTCTTCTCAAATGAGCCTCACTTGTTTTTAATCATTAAACCAACAACTCTGAGAATTTATCACCCTCCTGAAGCCCAGATCCTGGGTTTTTTTTTTTCCTTTTTTTATTTTCTTTATTTCTTTTTTTTTTTTTTTTTTTTTGCTTTATTGAATCAGGATAACATTGATGTCTTAGTCAATTTGGGCTGCTATATCAGAGCAC
>CAUYLG010018813.1:0-26708 GCA_963573385.1 Cacajao melanocephalus
AAGGGGGAAGGGAAGGGGGAAGGGAAGGGGGAAGGGAAGGGGGAAGGGAAGGGGGAAGGGAAGGGGGAAGGGAAGGGGGAAGGGAAGGGGGAAGGGAAAGGGGAAGGGAAAAGGGAAGGAAAGGGAAAAGGAAAGGGGGAAGGGAAGGAGGAAGGAAAGGGGAAGGAGGAAGGAAAGGGGAAGGAGGAAGGAAAGGGGAAGGAGGAAGGGAAGGAGGAAGGAAAGGAGAAGGAGGAAGGGAAGGAGAAGGGCGAAGGGAAGGCGAAGGGAAGGGGAAATTAAAAGGGGAAAGGAAAGGGGAAAGGGAAAGGGGAACAGGGAAGGTAAGGGGGAAATATAGGGAAGGGGGAAGGGAAGGGGGAAGGGAAGGAGGAAAGGGAAGGGAAGGGGAATGGAAAGGGGAAAGGAAAGAGGGAGGAGAAATGAAAAGGAAAGGAAAAGGGGAAGGGAAGGGGGAAGGAAAAGTAAAAAGAGAAGGGAAGGATGGATGAATTGATTAAGGTGTTGTGTTCTGAAAAAGCCCTGAAATTAAAAGAGCTCTCAATGTCCAAAGCTGGAACCAAATAAGTAATTATACTTTTGTATTTATAACCAAAAGAATAAAATATCTATGAGTTAACACTAATATAAATCATTGAATAAGGGAAACTCTTTCTCATAGAAGAATTCAAATTAATAAGTGTAGAAGTAGTAGAGATATCACCATTAGAAAACTGCAGCAATAATTACTGCAAGCAAGACTCACAGATGAATGCTAAACTAGTGGATAAAAACTGAAAGAGAAACAAGATACTTGCATAGAATCAAGATATTGCCTCTAAAATATTTTATTAATTCAAAAGGGGAAAATAGCAACTTTACACTGGAGAAACCTGGCAGGTGTCATCCTAATCAGGTGATAAAGGTTAACCTCACCAGGAATAAGACATATTAGCATCGTGCACCCCAGATATGAGTACAGTAAAGCTGTATATATTCATCTGTTATATTTTTGCCAAAAAAAGCATAACTACAATCTAATCTTCAGAAAATACCAGATAAATCCAAATTGGGGAATATTTACAAAATTCCTGGCCAGTAAGGTTCAAAAGTGTCATCATAAGGGACAAGAAAAGAGGAAGTAAATGTCACAATTCACAGGAGACAATGAAGACATCACAGCTCAATGTAATGTCAAATTTGAGATTAAATCTTGGAACAGAAAATGGATGTTATGAAAAACTAAGGAAATCTGAATAAAGTTCATAGCTTAGTCAATAGTATTATACCAATATTAACTTCTTGGTTTTAGTAATTGTATTGTGGTTATGTAAAATGTCAACACTAGAAGAAGCTGAGTGAAGGATATAGTTCACTGTACAATTTTCTCAACTTTCTGTACACCTAAAACTTTTCAAAATAAAAACTTAAAAATAAAGGAAGGCTCTGAAAGCATACCACATGAGTAGAATTCTGACTCTACCACTTATAATTTTGCACTGTTATGAAATTTAGCTAATCTTTCTGGTCCTCTGTTGTCTTAAAATAGAATGAAGATAGCAAGAATATTAACCTCAAACATTTGTGCAGAGGAACAAATGAAATGATAATTGAAAAATACTGACTATATGGTATTCAAACCTTAAGCTAATATTAAACATTCTTATTTTTGTCCTATGGAAATTTTGTTTTAATCTACTGTTTTCATCTGTGATTTCTGAGATTGCTTTACTTAGACAGACACTCCCCACTCTAAAGCTATAAAAAGTTTGCCTATTTTTTTCCCCCTGAGACTTTTATAGTTCATTTTTCCTGTTTACATCTTTGGTCCATGTGGAATTCATTTAAATGTAAGAAGGGAGCTTAAAGCTCACTATTTTTTCTTGCTTTTTCTTCTCCTTCTGTTTAAAGGTGGCCAGACATTTGTTGCAACATCACTTATCAAATAATCCATCTTGTTTCATGGACCAATTTTCATGGGCAGTAGCACACTAGAAATCTTTCAGCTTCTTCTGCTTGGCCCCTACACCTACACCTACATAAACAGAGATGAGAATCAGGTGTGAGCATAGGCACAGAACCCCATGAAGGGTGTCGTAAATATCAACCAATCCATAAACACACAGAGTTTCTTGAGTAAATATAAACTATTCCCTTAGAGAATACCAGTGAATTTCCAATTATCACATTTGACAGTTCTCACCCCTCACAAAGATGCTTGCCAATCTTTTTGTAACAACTCTTCCCTTTGGCTTCTGAATCTAAAACAGGAGTTAGGCTGGGTGCAGTGGCTCATGTCTGCAACTACAGCATTGTGGGAGACCAACGTGGGTGGATGGCTTGAGCCCAAGAGTTTGAGATCAGCCTGGGCAACAAAGCAAGACCCCATTTATACCAATGAAAAAAAAGGCTCGGTGTGGTGGCTCATGCCTGTAATCCTAGCACTTTGGGAGGCCATGGTGGGAGAACTGCTTGAGGCCAAGAATTCAAGACCATCCTGGCCAACATATCAAGATCCCATCTCTATTAAAAAAAAAATAGCCAGGTACAGTGGCATGCACCTATAGTCCCAGCTACTTGAGAGGCTGAGGTGGGAGGATCCCATAATCCCAGGTGTTTGAGGTTCCAGTGAGCCACGATTACACCACTACACTCCAGCCTGGATGACATAGCAACACCTTGTCTCAGAAAAATAAATAAATAAGGCCAATCATGGTGGCTCACATCTATAATCCCAGAACTTTGGGAGGCTGAGGCAGGCAGATCTCATGAGGCCAGAAGTTCAAGACCAGCCTGGCCAATATGGCAAAACCCTGTCTTCGCTAAAAATATAAAAATTAGCCAGGAGTGGTGGTGCATGCCTGTGATCCCAGCTACTTGGGAGACTGAGACACAAGAATTGCTTGAACCCAGGAGATAGAGGTTGCAGTGAGCCAAGATCACACCTCTGCACATCAGCCTCAGTGACAAAGCAAGACTCAAAAAAAAAAGAAAAGAAAAAGAAAAAGAAATAAATAAGACAGGAGTTTGATGCCTGTTGTTATTATTCAGTGGTGTTGATGAGACCTGAAATATACTCTCATCCTTTTCCACACTTGTTAACTGTTTCCTCCTTCCTTTCTTTCACTGTCTTCTGTTTTAAATTCTTTTTCTTAATTACATCCAAAGCAAGTCCTCTTAAAGCTTGTCTTTATTACTCTTATTTCACTTACCCTCCCTGAGCTTTCTCCTCCATTCACATTATCTGTTATTACTTACAGACTTCTTACTCCACATTCATCCCTCATGCGAGGTCTTCTGACTCAAGCCAGGTTCCTATGAGTCAGAGACTGACATTAGGGTTCTTGTTCAAGTGATTTATTAGTAGGCACCTTTCACTAGAAAGGAAGTAAGAAAAGCCAGATAGGAGACAATCCTAAGCAAGAATGTATTCTTTCCTAGACACTAGTGGTAGCGCCTTGAGTCAAGGTGACCAGACTCTTACATTCCCATGTGAGTCAGTCATTGGTTGCTGGTTCCTTCTGGAGAGGGGTTAGAGGGAGATCTCCTGGACAACATGGCTTCTGTCCAGCAGGTGACAATTCTCTTGAGAAGGGGCAATTGTGAGCTTTTAGCAACCAGAACTTACAGCAACTGTGGGATTGATGTACCAGAGAAAGGGATCAAGGCAGGGTAAGGTAGCTAATCCAGTATTTGTACACTCAGATCTACTCGCTTCTCACATTAAGTTCACACTATCTAGGCATAACTTCTCTAGAACTCTAGTTGCTCACAAATTCTAGAAAGCTTCTGAAAGAAGAATTAGTGGCAGGAACTACTATCCCCACTGCTACAGTTGGTCTTAAGAACTGAAACTCATCATCTCCTTTCTTCACTACCCGTGTAAGATTCCCTTCCACTTCACTGGCACTTCCCGCTGGTCTAGGTGGTTTTCCTGGTGGGATAATCCAGAGCCTCTTCCCTGAGGGCTCTGAACCCTCTGGAGATCTGGTCTTGATCAGACCATACTTGCTTTGCTTCCCATTATGTTAAAAGACACTCCAGTGGGACACTTAAGTCCTAAACATATTCTTCTGTGCTCTCATCATGTAGCAGTAGTCCAACCTCTTCATGATGATCAGATTAAGTTACCCTAGCTTAATGGTTTTCTAACACCAGAATCCCAAGGTGACCAAGTGGCAGCTGTGTCTTTAAATTTTGTGGGACTCTCACTCTATGTTCTGGAGGATGTGTGCCTCCTCTGAAATATAGGACCTCTAAACACACAAACTTAAAAGTCAGACTTAAAATCACACAAATGTAAAATGTTAAGAAACACCAAATTCTCAAATAGGTTGCTGGGAATTATAGTGAGTGGAAACACTCCCACTTTCACTCCTTGATTCCTGGATCCATGTACTATAGACACGCCACCAAAAAAATGGCCTCAGATTTAAAGTGTAAAGCATTTTCAAAAGGATAACACCAATCTTCAAAAGTTATAGCCCTAAGATGATGTGCGAGCTTTGCCTTCCACTTAGCACACTGGAAAGGTTTAGCTAGTGTGCCAAGTGGAAGGACCAGCAGATTTTTCTGGCCATTTGTCTACTGCTATAACCCTTTGCTGTGAAACTATCTCTGGGTCCTGGGCAATGTTATGTGGCATCCAATACAAGTAAATCTGACATTTTGAGAGACCTCAGACAGTGGCACTGGGCTGAGGCACTGCAGGCAGGAAGGTAAATCTCTCCCTAAAATGTGTGTCAATCCCAGTAGGGATGAAATGATTTTTCCCTAAGGTAGCATGGGTTAATCAAGGTTGCCTCCAAATGACCAGTTTATATCCTCAAGTCATTATATTATATCAAACGATCAAGCATTGGTCTCTGTTGCTGGCAGTGAGATACTCAACAGCCACAGTAGTTAAATCAGCCTTAGTGAGAAGAAACCCATGCTGTTAGGTCTATACAGGGTTGTCTTCTCTAGAACTTTATCTACTTTATTTATGAACCTATAGTGCTAATACAAGGATGGCCAAGAACAAGGCCTCGTTGACATCTTCTCTATATTATCTTGTCTCTTTGTTGTTTTGAGGTCTTCCACAGGAGATGTCTTCTGCACATATGATACAAAGGTCACTGTACTTTCTATCCACTCCTGTAAGTCACTCTGCATTTATCTTCCCCAGACTTTCTTGTCTTCAATCTTCCTATATTGCTCATTCCAGAACTCTGATAAACCAACCAAACCATTGGCTACTGCCTGTGAGTTTCTTGCTATGTTACTCAGACTGGTCTCAAAATCTTGGCCTCAAGCAATCCTCCTGCCTTGGCCTCCCAAAGTGCTGGGATTGCACCACTGCAACTGGCCAGGATTTGGCACATTTGCAAGACTTTGTCCAGGGCAGGAAGGAATAAATACGAAACTTGGATTCAAAGAACATGAATTTAAAGCCAGAACCCGATTTCTTAAGAGATGTCTTTGACAAGACGCATAACTCTTCTGAGCCTCAATTCTCTTACCTGTAAAATGGTAATTGTAATACCTACCTCACAAAGTTGCTGAGAAAACTGAACGAAAGCTGCAACTGCAAAACCAGCACAGTGTCCAGCACATGGTAGGTACTAGATGAATGTTATTTAAGTCTAAATATGAAACTTGTGCATTTACAACCAAAATCTAGAAAAGAGCCCACCATACGTATTTCTTTTGCAAAAAAAAAAAAAAGAATCCAGTAAATGGCATATTTGCAAAATTATTTGAGTTCCTTCGTAAATGTTTTAGAGTGAGTATTAAGCATGATCCTAGGGGAAGCCTTGTAAAATCTATCTCTAGCGGAGAGTGTGAAAACTTAAAGCCTTCTCTGCTTCCAGCCATTCTCCAGGATATCTTTATTTTCCTAGCCATTATCAGAGTAATCAGGACATTCAATTTCATTTCTGACATCCAATATTGATTGATGAGCTTGAATGGATAACTGGTATCTCACCGGCAGAAACTGCAGTTTCCCCTCAGCCTTCTCCTCTGAGAGCCAGCACAACCCTTCCTGAATTCGATGCTGAATCACTTCCAAGGTAATTTGCTTAGCAAAAGTAGGCTGTTTTCATATACTATGCTCAGTAGGTTCACCTTTCTCACCTTCAAATATTAAAACTCACCCCATAGAAAATGAATCTGGGAGCCTAATCAGAATCTTCGCCTTCTGTTCTGAGATAGGCTCATTCTCCTGAGTGCTCATATTTGTTCAGAAGACATTGACCTCAAGAGTAATTGGCTTGCAATGATACTTTGGTTTCTTATTTATCTTTTATAAAGAAAAAAAATGGATTCCAAAAACAAGTTCAAGAGAACAGTCCTAACCTTTGCAACAAGAGAGTAAATTTTTAAATAAAGGTATTTAAATCTTCACTGCAGTGAGATTAGAAAACAACAACCCATCACTGCAAGAAGGTGAAAGAAGGACATAGGTTTTCATGTTCATAAAAAAGCTGGCATTTTGTTTTTATTTCTTTGACTTCAAAATAGAACAATGAGGTTTAAGCTACAAAATAAGTCTGGGAAAGTGCAAGAAAGAATTTCCTGGGGAAAAATTAACCGAAAAATACTCTATACCTTATTTAGAAGGCTTTTGAAAACTAGCAATATTTATTAAAACACTTATTAAACATGTGCTATGTGCTGGTCATTCTGATCAATGAAATGGGAAATGCAGATGACATATAAGATGAGAACCTTGCTTCCAATAAACTTGCAATCAAGTTGGAAGTAGAAAAACCTAGGGTGCAGGAAATTTTTTAAAAAGTAAGCAATTGAGAATCAATTTGGTATAGACTAAAAGTTTAAATGGGAGATTAGTGAGGAAAGAGTACTCTGTGGGCTAGCTTAGCTGATGAAAGATTTATTGAGCTTGCCTCAGAGACATGGACTTCAGTAGGTGGAAGAGAAGGTAGAGTTGCAGATGGAGAGAAAAACATGTGCAAATATCCAGACGAGACACTGGTGAACAAATGTGTATGTCAGTAGCAGAGAAGCTATATGGATGGGGTTAGTACTAGGTACTGATAGGGAGGTATCAAATTAGAAAGAACTATAAAAATGAAGCTGATGAATCTAAACAAAGAAAACTTCAGGATCAATGCTTTGGTTATTGAGTAGAGGAATGAATAAGAGCATGGAACTTTAAAATAATGGAGAGAATTTCAACAAGATATCTCTGGGTTTATAGCTATATTAGAAGGGGAGGGGAGAGACTGGAGCCAAGGAAAGTAGTGAGAAGGTTGTTGGTATTATTTGGAAGTTTTTTTAAGGAGAAAAATCATAAAATTTGCACAGAGCAGTTAGAAAGGAACATGGAAAGGAAAGAGCCAAGAGTTTGTGAACTTCTAATGATTTCTAAGGATTTAAAACTTGGAAGGAAAGAATGGTGACGACATTAATAAAAATAAGATCATTTGGAAAGAGTTAAAAGAGGAGAGGAGAGAAGTGAATAAATTCGAGAGAGATATTTAACAAATTAAATAGACTGGACTCAATAATAGATATTGGGGTGGTGAGGGAGAGGAAGGTGTGAAGCCTAACTTTTAGTTTTCTGTCTTAAAACATTAGATGAAGAGATTCTCAAAAAGGACAAGGATTAATGGATAAATTTGAGGTGTATGTGAAACATCCAAGTGGAAGTGTTGACTAGGTCGCTGGAAATAAAGAAGTCAAGGAAGCATCGTGATTCTCAATTGGGATTACTTCGCCACCCAGAGGACAACTGACAATGTTTGGAGACCTTTTGTTAGTTTTAACTGGAGGAGGGAGCAGTTGTTACTTGCGTCTAGTAGGTAGAGGCCAGGGATGTTGCTAAACCTCCTATGATGCATCAGATACCCCCAATAACAAAGAATCATCCAGCTCCAAGTGCCAAGGTTGAGAAAATCTGGGGCAGGTGAAGTCCATTGGAGAGATAGTAGCAGGTACGTGGAAATTAAAGCTGAGGGGATAAGGCTAGTAAGTGATTTTAAAAAACCTAGGTTTGAGTCTTGAGAAATTTTGAATGGCCAGATGAAGGAGGATGAGCCCAAAAAGAACTTGTAAGAAGGAGAGAACAGAGAAGTAAAAGGAAAACTAATAGATGGGGATCCATGTAACTGTGTTAACAAGAGTTTCTGAAGAAGGGAGATACCCAGCAAGAGAATGACTCTATCCACTGGATTTAGAAATATGGAGGTAGCCGATATGCTGTGAGCTTAGCAAAAGCAGTTTCTGTGGCATCTCAGTGATGAAAGCTAAATTTAAGTGAATGAAAAAAAAGAAAACAGAGATCCTCTGGGCTGTGATGAGAAGGCTAGAGATTAGGATAGAGTGTGCTGAAGAAAGGTTGGTTTGTTATTGATACTGCTGCTTTTAATATAGGGGAGTCATTCATAAATAAAAGGACCTAGTTTGAAGTAACAGTTTGAACATATAGAAGAGATTAGAGTCTTCTTAAGTATGGGTAACAGAACACTAGTGGGTCATGAAATTAATTTATGGGTTAGAAGCAGCATTTTTAAAAACACAAAACAGAATCAAATAGAAAATAGAGACCATTATATAGAGTAAAATATTGTTTCAAGAAACTAGTGTTTCAGGTGTGGTTTCCATGTACACACATGGAATTTTGGTACACACATGTACGTGCTTGCAATTTTGGCAACTAAATGAACATAGAAGGCAAAAGAATTATCCTCCAGGCATGGGTCTAGGTGACTTGGAGAATAATGGAGTCATAATGGAAATATGAAAACAAGGAAATGAAGAAATGGGGCACAAGGTAGAAAATTAAGATAAATTTAAGATAACAGATTTACAGATGTGATGTTGAAATCATGGAATCTAAAAGTCAATGATGATAATCTATTTATAAAATGGTTTTAGACCGTTTCAGAGACACATCATGACAAACCACAGGTCACACACTTGATTGCAGAAAGCAATTAGCATCCGAAACCTGGATATGCATCTTTTATCAGTCAGCTTTATTCACTGCAGCAGAAACCAGCTCTGGCTGACATAAGCAGAAAGCAAATTTATTAAAAGAATATTAGGTAATTTATAATTGCCAGGAAATTCAGACTTGGGAAACAGTCAAGAGTAAGGGAAGCTAGTGCATTAAGCTGAACCACAGCCAAAATTCTCATACCATAAAACCAGACCACTGAAAGCACTGTCACCTCTAAACTCTAGGTACCTCAGCTGCAACCATCACCAACGTACGCACTGGTCAGTAAATACAGCCACTGCACTGTTACTCCTACCTATTGTGCCTCATGAAAACTCATGTTACAAATCCTCATGTTCCTCCATCCAGGCCTTTTTGCACTTCTAATCCTTGATTCAAAATTCAAGGCAGCTGCATCTGATTCTTGGAGCCTAAATTGTATACAAGAGAGTTTGGGAAACACAATAGCCAGGGAATTTACATTTTAAGCTTATACAGAAGGGCACAGATTAATACATTCCCAAGCAAAAGAAGATGCTGGGCTACCAAAGTAAGTAATAAATATCCATTACATAATGAATGATATATAATCTTATAGGTTCTATAGTTGCTGCCAGTTGCCAGCCCCTGGTGCCATCCTGAAACTGAGCTGAGTGAAACAGAAGTCTGTAGCTGTAAACATGTAAGGCACTCAACATTGCACTGTCAAGTACTATTCCTGATCAGCTTTACTCCTGAATGATGCACAGATGCTAGATCACCCTGAAATGACAGGCAAATGTCACCCTTTAACAGAAATTACTGATCTTGAGATTGGTGTCTTCTTGCCACAAAAATGGTGCTGACATCATTTCAGCTTCTTGGTAGATGATTCTGGCCCATTATTTTAAATGGTGCCAGTTGCTTCAGTCATTAGTTTGAATTTAGTGCCAAACGTGGAGTGACCCGCATGAAAATGTTCTGCCTCTCTGGCTTTCATCTGAGATGATCCTGCCCCAGGTCAGCATACGCTTCATCTCTGCCAGTTTTCAGGCAACATACTTGTAACCAGACACGTCCCCATACTCCTCTGAGCATGCCTATTTATTTCATTCCAGATAAAAGTGAATTTTTATCATATAAACACATATTCATTTACTTCTCCTAATCCATCTTTAGGAAATCTGTGTGAAGAGGACAGCATCCACTTTGAATGAGCCCGTCATAGCTCACCTTTATTTTGTTCCCTATAACTTCATCATCCCTCAACAATCCTCCGTGAAAAATGACGCATACGATAAAATATTTGAGAGGACATGAAGAGCTTCATCGAAAGAATGGTAATTCCCTCTGTTATTCAGGAAATGCCAATGTGTTTTGTATTAATAAATTCTAGACACAAAACAAATTAAGAAACAAACATAGTAATAATTATTAATATAATTTACACAATAATTTTCTGCTGTATTAAAAAAATAGGCTTCTCCCATATACTTAAACTTTTAATGCATTTCGATTTTTAGAAACATTAATAGCTTTTTACACATTAAAAACACATCTGATAAAAGAAGCTATGCATCTATTAAGAAAAGTTTGTGTAATATTTCCATATGTATTTTTAGAAATTAAACTTCAAAAGCTGGATATGCCAAGAAATTATAGACCACATCCATTTGCTTCCTTAAAACATGCTTTTTCTTATAAAATCATATTGTTATCTTTACTTTACCTAAATATTACTGCATAACAGGCCTCGTTCCTTTGACCTTTTTTACTTGGTATCTCAGTTTTAAGGTTTATCTATGTTGAGGTGTGTGCTTCTTGCTCCCAACTGTTGCAGTCCATAGAAAGAGCCCATCATACAAGTTCATAGCCTGAACTCCTCACTACCACAAATGTTCAATCTTCTCAGCCATGCCCCCTTGTACATTTGCATGAAGATTTTTCTGGTACATTATCTTGAGAATGAGATTACTGGGTAGAGGCCGACTTGACTTTACCAAAGACTGCCAGATGGCTTCACCCAGTGCCTCTAGCAGTTCACAATCCTACCAGTCACGAATAAGGGTCCTGCTTCCCCACCTCTTTGCTAACACTTGATGCTATCCAATTTACACCCAGATTTACAAAAAAGTAAAGTGGTTGCTTTAATTTTTACATCTCTGATTATTCATGAGTTTAAGTCATTGCATCTATTTTTAAAACATTCTTTTTTTTGTTGTTTTTTTTTTTTTTGCACACTTGCTATTGTGGCTCCTGTCTTTTCCCAGTGGTATAAAGAAGCTCTTTATTTTAGATATTAATTGCATTTTAATTCTAGATATCACAAATATCTCTTCCCAGTCTATTATCTCTCTCTGTTAACTCTGTCTATGGTGCATGTCCTTGAACAGAAACTCTTAGCATTGATGTAATCCAACATACTCATTTTTGCCAGTAAAGCATGTTCACATACAAGGTATATTCTCATATGCATACTTTTCAGGTAAACATTATTAATCCATATATTTCTCTCTCACTCAAGAAAGCTTATCAGAAGACACATAAGTGAGAATGTTCAAAATGTGATTTCAAATGTTGGTTCTTTAACTATTAGTAGAGAAAAACTGGCTTTCAGTCATCCTGAAATTAGCATGCCAACAGATTACCACAACTAGTTACAGAATTAGTAGCTGAAAACTACTAACCTAGCTCATGCTCTCTGAGCCTACCAGCTGTCAGCCACATCTAGCTCACCCTTTCACTGATCTATAATAGAGGCGGCTACTTGCTGGTCTCATACTGTGAGACAGACATTTCCACAAAATATTGCCTATCAGTACAAAAGTCTAAAATATCAGCATTGTTATCCCTATTTTACAGGTGAGAAGCCTGAGGCTCAGAAAGGCCATTTGCCTAAATTGACACAGTACATGGTAAAGCCAAGATTTATAATTAGAACTGTCATGTTCCCGAATCAAGAATCCCAGCCTTCTCTCTTCTAGGCTGAATCATCTTTCAGCAAGGAAAGTGAGATAAAGGAGGTGTCCCAGTCGAGGCCAGCCTTCAACACATGCTAAGCATCTGCTGATTTGGGAGATGCCCCTATTCTCAACCCAAGATACTAGGAAATTCCCAACATTTATTTCCAAAAACTCCCTGGTAAAACAAAACTGTTGCCTTGAAGAGTAATACTATCTATGATCACATTAGCAGAGAATCGGTTCATCATGTAAGGCTATTTCCACTAAGGCTCTAGAGAAATGGAAGAAGTTATCAAAGAAAGGGGAAAGGGAAGAGGGAGACAGTAGGCACTTCATCTAGAACTTGTAGCATGGCCCAGGACCACAGAGATGATACCACCTGTGCAATTGCCATGCACAGGAGGTTGAAAGAAGGAAGGAGAGGATAACTATCATTTACAGAGCACTTATGTTCCAGGTGCACCCAGCTAGAAAACTTTGCAGTAGCTTTTCTCATCTTTACCAAGGCCATTGTCTTCATTTTCTCTAGAAGAGGAACACTTGAGAGGCTGCGGATTTTTTTGCAGGCTCCCACTGCTAGAAAACAGCAAAGCAAGGATTTGTACCCGTGCTGTCTGATGTCCACAGCCTACCTTCTTCCGCTGCAATCACCTTCACCACCATTCAATGAGGACTAACTATCCCTCACTGTTCTTCCCAAGCCTGAGGCTAACCAGCTCTCTGGGTCTCAGAATTCTGAAAAAGGATTTTGTTTTCTCATTGAATACAACTTGAAGTCCTTGTCATTTTTTTTAAAAAGTCTCTAAATCATCTAGTGTTTGGGAGCAGAGATTAATTGGAAAAGTAAATACTTGTAGAAAACTAATTGGCATTCCCTTGACAAAATATAATGGATTCAAGCATTGGCCAGTGTTAGCTTTTATCCTGGTACAAAGCATTAATGTGTTTACAATGACCACACTGCTGCTGAGTCTTATGTCTGCAGGCCAAGGGGGTTACAATTTAGTTCCTCCTCACCTATGTCTCAGGAGACCATTTAGTAAAAAGTTAAAGAATATGGCATTCCCAAGTCTTCCAAAACATAAAAGGCTTGAGTGACTGGTACAAAGTGTGGCTTTTCTCCTCCTCCTCTTTCTTAGGGCTCCCCCCATATCTGGTTCCTGCAGTTCTAGTGAGATGTGAAAATAGAAAGGGCCCCAGAGCATCAGGTTGGACAGAGTCTCCAGAAAACTGCCTAGGCTGATCAGCCCATCACTACCCATACTCTGGCAGCTCCACCTCACTACTCCTTGAGGCCTTGTGTGCCTCAGGGCCTACCGACAGGTGCTTCTGAACTCACATCAGCAGCTCTTCAGGGCTGGGAGCAGTGGCTCACACCTGTAATCCAAGCACTGCAGAAGGCCAAGGCAGGCAGATGGCTTGAAGTCAGGAGTTCGAGACCACCCTGGCCAACATGGCAAACCCCCGTCTCTACTAAAAATACAAAAATTAGCCAGGCATGGTGGCAGGTGCCTGTAATCCCAGCTATTCAGGAAGCTGAGGCAGGAGAATCGCTCAAACCTGACCTGAGGTTGCAGTGAGCCGAGATCACTCCACTGCATTCCAGCCTGGGTGACAAAGCAAGACTCTGTCTCAAAAAAAAAAAAAAAGAGAAGAAAAGAAAAATAGGGCTGTGGCCTTGGGACTCTACATTTTTTACTAATACATAATATTTGTACATGTGATATTTTGATTCATGCATACAAGATATAATAATCAAATCAAGGCAGTTAGGCTGTCCATCACTTTGAACATTTGTCATTTCTTTGTGTTGGGAACATTTCAAATCTTCTCCACATTTTAATAGGTTCCTCAGTGACTCTTAAGGAATAAGAACAGTTTGAGAGCCACTGGGCTAAGGATTAGGAGTGGTTAGAGACAAGACAGAGTGACCTTAAATGGGAAGGTTCTCTTACAAACGAATGCAATGGATTCTAATTATTGGGGCCAGTTATGTTCTACCAAGTCACCATGGACAATGAATGAGCAAACACTAAGCCATGGCTCCTAGGTGAAATACAGGGTTAGGTTAATGCAAGCCTCTGCTCACAACATTTTCATCAACCAATAAATAAATAACATTGTTTTATGTGTGTTTCTTTTTTGAGGACACCTTATGTAACATACACAACTGATTCATTAACATTGAGCTTATGGCCCATGGTGCCACAGTGCTATGACTAATGCCTGAATGAAGCTTCTCTAACATGTGTTTTCTCTGTAAGGTGCATTGCAACCTTCTTATGCTTAGAACAGTAGACAGCACTTCAAAAGTAAGCTGGGGGCCATTTTAAACAGTAAAATCAACAATAAAAAGAACAAAAATGCAACAAAATGTAGCAAAACCAAAAAAGAGGACACTTAATAGCATGAGAGCTAAAACAAGAAGGCAGAATGTCACCTTTCTCTCCCTCAGCTGAGAAAATTAATGTTGAGGAGTAACTCAAATTTTTCACAGCCCCGTGCATGTCTGACAATGACTGCAGAGATATCATGAGTGTTGATTTGGGGGTTACACATAAGTTTTAGGCAGTGGGCAAATTTGCAAACACAGAATTAACAAATAATGAAGATTGATTATATAGAAAGGATGGATTACAAAAATAGTTTTCATATGCATTATCTCATTACCTTACTTGATCACACAATAACTCTGGAACTTAAATAGAACAGTACTATTTTGATTCCCAACATTGAAATAAGAGACTGTGGGCCTAGAAAGCTGGAACACAAATCTAGGTCTTTTAACTCCGAGTCCCTTGCTTTTTCCACCACACAGCAAAAGGAATTCAACTCTGCTAAAGCTCTTTCAGATGCTAGAACTAACCAGCCAAGTGAGGATGCCTTAGAAAAATGGGGTATAGTGGAAAGCTGGCAAAGCATGCTTACACTGGGGGAAATTGGGGAGAGCCAACACAGACCTAGCCCGAGACACAGTGGGGCTTAATCACTATTTGCACAAGCTGTACAAGTATGCTTTATTTTCATGTGTACTGAAGTCTGCTTTGAAGTATTTCAGTCAGAAGGCAAGCATTGACTGAGTCCCACTGGGTGCATTTTATTAGATAATGAGTCAGAGAAGAAAGCAGCAGCAGTTCCTGATCTGAAGAAGATTATAAGCAAGTGGGGAAAACACTGTATAAAATAATCTAGAAAACAGAGTTTGATTTGAGGGAGAAGGTAGATGAAGAGGGTAGATCCAACAAGCTATTTGAAAATAGAGGTAAAGAACTTGTCCCTAAGGCATTGACAGTCATGAGGTTTAATACCTGCTCGGTCATTTTCTAACCACAATACCTACAGAAGTTGATTGAAACTTTTTCAGACTCAGTTTACTGATCTGTATTTTGGGGTTTCAGTACAGGTCAAGGTACTTTAATTAGCAGAATGCTGCAGTGCTAAGACCTAGAATTCAAATGCTCCAAAGGTGTATCTAATACAGCTTATGCATTCCAGGAATAGTAGGAGACAAGGCACATAACAAATAGATCATTTTAATACAAAATAAATGTTAAGATATGGATAGGCACACTTAGACTACATAATCTTGCAGCAGGGAAAGGGACAGGGAAACCGCCTGGAGGAGCTGGCCCAGACTTCTAAAGGACAGTAGGAATTAGACGAGCAATAAAAGGGGAGGGCACCTCCTGCTCGAGAAGGAGCAAGAGCAAAGCCTCAGCAGTGTGAGATATTGCAGTGGGTTCTGGGAACTGTGTTTGGTTTGGTATTGCTGAGTCATATGATGAGGAGAGGAGAAAGAGGATAAAAGAGCTGGAAAGGTAGAAAACAGCAAGAGCCTGTCAGCATAAGAACCCATTGAAATATTTTAAACCAGATAGTGATATGGACAGATTTGTCCTTCCTGAAAGATTCCTCGGGCATCAATGAGGAGGAAGAATCTGGGAGGAGGAAGAATACAAGAATGGAGGTAGAGAGTCTAATGTCTGGTTGTGATAATCCAGGTAGATGCCTCATATATTTGTTGTGGGAGCCAATGAAATAATGAACATGAAAGTAGATTGTAAGCTCTAAAGCAAACAAGCATAAACAGTACTTTTCTTATGTAAACAGTAAATGTTGAAGGGCAAAGCGAAGTGGGAAGAGAGAAACAAAAGAATGCAAGTTTTCCTAAAAGGAAGAATAAGCTAGAAAACAATGAGATCATGCATGCAACATAAGATCATTTAGTTGAAAAGCTTTGAAGGTAGCAGAAGTTTTGACATTTGATCTTAAAAGTCAATGGATGCTTCTGAAAGTGGTTGAGGGAGTGGCATGGTATAGACAATGGGCAGTTCTGGGCATCTGAGAGTAGAGAAAAAGTTGAGAGTTAGCAATCAGAGTCCTAAGAATCCAGCTGTGACTTGTTACATCTCTATCAGGATGAAAAATGCAAAATTATTCAGAGCCCTCATCACTAATACTGGTGTCTACCACAATGAAAAGAAAAAGCTAGGCTCTTGAAAAAATTAGGGAATCTTAAAACTGGAAGGAACTCTGTAGAGGCAGTATAATGTGATGGAGAAAAGTACAAAATCCAAAGCCCAGCTGTCTAGAATTGAATCCTACCACTTCTAGCTGCATGGTAGAGTTATATAAACACTGTGCTTCAACTTTCTCATCTATAAAATGGGGATAATAATAATACCTACTTCTCAGAGCTGTTGTGCGGTTTAAATAAGTTACTAAACATGAAAAACATGAAATGTTTAGATTAGTGCCCACTGAGTGTTCAGTAAATTTTAGTATTTACGAATTCTGTCTCCCATTTTAAAAATGATAACACTAAGGTCTAGAGAAGTTGACTCATCAAACTTTTAAAAATTTTTATCCAGTACTCTAGAATTTTCTAGCCTCCTGCATAATAATAGCAAATTCATGGTTAATTAATTCTATAACTAGGAGGCCTATACATGTACAGCATTAGCCTCTGTACTGGAATTGAAAAGGATCCAAGAAAGAGGAGAACTGATTTTAATTGACAAGAGCTCAAGAAACCAGAGGGTCAAACGTTGATGTAGTCTGGGCTTGGAAGGCAGGGTCAAATGGTCTGCTGCCTCCGTAAAGCACTCTCAAAAAGGGGGAGTGAGGAGTGGGCATTGCTTGAAATAGCAGAGTTGGAGAAGGCAGAGTGGCAGATGGTGAGGTGGGGAGCATTACCTTAGGAAAGGTAAACAAGAAGCCACCTATTAGCTCTGCCATGCTCTGGATTCTAGGCTGGAGCTGCTGGCTCAGTTCAAGGGTGTCCTCTTTTTCCCCTCTCCTCTTCCCCAGCACTGTTCTTGGCAACATATTTTATCTTCTAGCAGATGGCTGCAGCTGCTATGGTGGCATCTGTTGCTGCTCTTTCACCTTCCAGCTTTGGCAGGAGCAGTTGGCAAGACGAACTCGCAAGGTCTGTCAGCACCCAGTAGTATCACTATCAGTCTAACTTGCAAAAAAAAAAAAAAAAAAAAGTAGAGGCAGAGGAAGTGCTGGTGCTACCAGCTGCAATTCCTGGGGCCTGCTCAATAATCTGCTTCAGACTGCCTCCTCCTCTCACGGGATCAGAAGCTGGGATGGAGGAGCTTAGATGAGCTCATTTTACCCATCACCCATCTTTAGGAATGAAGACTCTTCTGACTGCCAAATAAAGAGGCCCCGCTATAAAAGCAAGAGCAATAGGTCTTGAAAACTACATTGAAAACTTAAAGGAGCAATTTGAAGGAACAAAGATAACATACTAATACCTGCCTTCTCCACCCTCATTTCACAGAATAGTTTCCAGCATGGCCTAAGACAGTCCTCACAAAGCTTAGAGGTATATTCAGAGCCTTATTTACATTGATGAGTGAAGTCTGTGTGAGTCCTGGCCAGCCTGGATTTGGGGTCACAGTCTGTATTTTTCTATGCCTCTGTGTTTTCCTTAACTTGGGAAAAGATGGTTGCTGTGGTTTTCTGTTTTGCACTTTCATCCCTGTAGAATCAAGGTTTGTGTCTCAAACCCCAGCTGATTTGGTCTGAGCTCTAGGCAGCTGTTTAGCAGTTGTCAAATCCTTCTCAGCAGCCCGTCATCCAAATCAGAGCAACCAACCAGGAGTTATATCCATTCCCTTGATACCATCAACTCTGAATAGAGGCTTTTACTGTCATGCCCTCCCCAACAAATGTCAGAAATACTG
Source organism: Cacajao melanocephalus (assembly GCA_963573385.1). Classification (NCBI taxonomy): domain Eukaryota; kingdom Metazoa; phylum Chordata; class Mammalia; order Primates; family Pitheciidae; genus Cacajao; species Cacajao melanocephalus. The sequence goes on from CAUYLG010018813.1 coordinate 18,066, forward strand.
GACACTGAATCAAAACTGAATTGAACCTAGCTCACTATGCCCTCTGGGAACCTGTGATTTAAATGAAACTTCTTCCCCACCACTTCATCACCTCCGTTGAATTACTAAAGGAGGGATCTGTGAGCCAGTAAGTTATTCTCAGCCATCACTGGAAGTTGGAGGAGACTCAGCAGTTGCAGGTTGGGAGTCAAGGCTGAACAAGAGGTGAGTATATTCCCAGTGACCAAACGTTTGTATCAACTAACAGTTCACAGGAAAAATGTGACAAATTTTGAAGAAAATCACTTTGATGAAAATACATAAAGGAAGTAGAGGAAGGTACCATATTTGATTTAAATTATTCAAACATTTATTGGGTGTCCAACTGGGCACCATTCTAGGGTTTAGGTTGTGTAGTACCCAGGAAAATAGGGGGAAAGCTAGTTAGGAAGTGGAGGGAAATCTAACACAAATTAAACTCAAGAACAGAAGAGGTAACATCACAGGGGAACTGAGAGTCAAACACCAAGTAAATAACAAGAATGAAATGCAGTCCATTTCTGGCAAATAACAAGACTGAACAAGAGTACTGTGTATTTAAAGGAGCAACATGAGCACATATTGCTACCTTCTCTCTTGACAAAGTCTCTGTTCAAATGACAAAAAAAAAAAAAGACGTATTTTAAAAGAACACAACCATAATAGTACTAGAAAACAGTACAGAACACCATCAATAGACTAAAGCGTTAACAGATTTATACTATCTGAAAACCCCCATGATTAGATAGAGAAGCAAGCCATCACAGAGAAAACATCTGTCCAACATACCAGAGGGGAGTACAGTTCTTCTCAAGGAGCACCCTGGAGGAGCCCCAAGATCAAAGCAGTACATGAGTCAGAGAGGCTAATAGGGAAATCATCAGGATAATTAACTTAAGAACTACATTGGAACAGCTGGGCCTCTTAGGCCCCTCCCCATCACCCTCTATACAGAGCATCTGGCAGAACAGATTTTGCCCTCAGGCTGCTGCTCTGATAAAGGTTCTGTAGAGAAAAAGTGTGTTCTCCCTACGAAGACTTCCTAGTACATATGGGTTTGAAGACTTAAGATAGGGGAAAGGCTACTCTTTATTACTTTAAAAAACAGTTTAGACCCTCTGCATTAACCGTAGCCTGAGAAAATAATGATGAAGAGAACAAGGAGGAAGAAAAGAGAAAAAGGAGAATAATGGATAATGCATACCAAGATCCTACTGTGTGCTGAGCACTGTTCTAAGCACATTTAATACAGGCATACCTTATTTTATTGTGCTTCACTTTATTGCACTTAACATATACTACATTTTTTTTTCACAAATGGAAGGTTTATGGCAACCCTACATCAAGCAAGGCTATTGGCACCATTTTCCCAACAGCCTGTGGTCACATCATGTCTCTGTATCACATTTTGGTAATTCTCACATTTTAACTTGTATTACTATTATATCCATTACAGTAATCTGTGATCACTGATCTTTGATGTTACTACTGAAATTTTTTTGGGGTGCCACCAACCATGCCCATGTAAGATGGTGTCTTAATCAACAAATGTTGTTTGTGTTCTGACTGCTCGCCTGGTCAGCCAATTCCCCACCTCTCTCTCTCTTTGCTGAGGCCTTCCTATTCCCTGAGACTGAACAATATTGAAATCAGATCAATGAATAGCCTTAAGATGGCCTCCAAGTCTTCAAATAAAAGGAAAGGTTACAGTTTCCTCATTTTAAATCAAAAGCTAAAAATCAGTAAGCTTAGTGAGGAATGGATGTTGAAAGCCAAGACAGACCAACAGCTAGGGCTCTTGCACCAGTTAGCCAAGTTGTGAATGTGAAGGAAAAATTCTTAAGGAAATTAGAAGTGTTACTCCGTGAACATGTGAATGATAAGAAAAAAAAACATACCTTATTGCTGTTGTGGAGGAAGTTTTATTGGTCTGGATAGAAGATCAATCTAGCCACATCATTCCCTTAAGTCAAGGTCTAATCCAGAGCAAGGTCTTAATTTTGTTCAGTTCTATGAAGTCTAAGGTGACGAATCTGCAGAATAAAAGATCAAACCTAGCAGAGGTTGCTTTATGAGGTTTAAGGAAAGAAACTATCTCCATCACATAAAAATGCAAGATGAAACAGAAAGTGCTTATGTAGAGGCTGCAGGAAGTTTGTTTTGTTTTGTTTGTTTTTGACACAGGGTCTCACTCTGCCACCTAGGCTGGAGTGCAGTGGCGTGATCTCAGTTCACTGCAACCTCCGCCTACCAGGTTCAAGAGATTCTCATGCCTCAGCCTCCAGAGTAGCTGGGACTACAGGTGCATGCCACCACACCTGGCTAATTTTTGTATTTTTTTGTAGAGACGGGGTTTTACCATGTCGGCCAGGCTGGTCTCAAATTCCTGACCTCAAGTGATCTCCCTCTGCCTCTCAAAATGCTGAAATTATAGGCATAAGCCACTGTGCCCAGCATGGAGCAAGTTATTCAGAAGAGCTAACTAAGATAATTGATGAAACTGGCTATAATCAGGACATTTTCAATGTAGATGAAATAGCCTTCTACTGGAAGAAGATGCTACCCAGGACTTCTATAGATAGAGGAGAAATCAATGCCTGGCTTCAAAGCGTCCAAGGACAGGCTGACTCTCTTATTAGGGGCTAATGCAGCTGGTGACTTTAAATTGAAGCCAATGCTCATTGACCATTCTGAAAATCCTAAGGCCCTTATGAATTGTTAAGTCTACTCTACCTGTGCTCAACAAATGGAACAACAAAGCCTGGATGACAACTTTTCTGTTTAAACCATGGTCTACTGAGTATTTTAAGCTCACTGTTTACATTAACTACTCAGAAAAAAAATTCCTTTCAAAATGTTACTGCCCATTGACAATTCACCTAATCATCCAAAAGTTTTGATGGACATATCTAAGGAGATGGTTATTTCATGCCTGCTAACACAACACCCATTTTGCAACCCATGGGTCAAATAGTAATTTTGACTTTTATGTCTTATTTCAGAAATACATTTTGTAAGGCTACAGCTGTTATAGATGGTAATTCCTCAGAAGAATCTGGGTGAAGTAAATTGAAAACCTTCTGGAAAGAATTCACCATTCTAGATACCACTAAGAACATTCATGATTCATAAGGGGAGGTCAAAATACATTATCAGAAGTTTGGAAGAAGTTGATTCCAAGCCTCATGGATGACTAGGAGGGTTTTAAGACTTCCATGGAAGAATTAACTGTAGATAGGGTATAAATAGCAAGATAACTAGAGTTAGAAGTGAAGCCTGAAGATATCACTGAACTGTTGCAATATCATCACACTTGAACAGAAAAAAAATTGTTTTATAAATGAGGAAAGAAAATTGTTTCTTGAGATAAAATCTGCCCCTATCAAAGATTCTGTGAATATTGTCAAAATGGCAACAAAGGATTTAGAATATTACATAAACTTAGTTGACTGAACAGCAGTAGGGTTTGAGAAGATTAATTACAATTTTAAAAAATGTTCTACTGTTCATAAAATGGTTAACAGCATCTCAGGCTACAGAGAAATTTTTCATGAAAAGAAGAATTAACTAATGTGGCAAACTTCACGGTTACCTTATTTTAAGAAATTACTGCAATCACAACAACCTTCAGCAACTACCATCCTGATCAGCCAACAGCCGTTAACATTGAGGCAAGACCCTACATCAGCCAAAGATTATGACTCACTAGAAAGCTCAGATGATTGTTAACATTTTTTAGCAATAAAAAAATTTTTAATTAAGATAGGTGCATTTTTAGAAATAATGTTATTGCACACTTAATAGACTACAGTATAGTGCAAACATAATTTTTCTATGCAGTGGGAAAGCAAAAAATGTGTGTGACTCACTTTATTGCAATATTCACTTTATTGCATTCTGGCCTGAACCCACAATATCTCTGAGGTATGCTTGTGTACTAACTCATTTGATATTCACAACACTATGAGGCAGTTACTATTATTGTTTCCATTATAGAAACAAGGAAACTGAGCCACAAAAAAAGATAATTAGCCCTGTAAGATCACAAAGTTCAAAAATGAAGAAGCCAGGATACAAATGCAGGTACGCTGGCTCCAGAGCAATAATATTCATCATTCCAAGAGAATTCTCCCTTTTCTAAAAATATAGGTATGTGAGGATATGAAAACAAAAACATCTCTTATAAATATGTTGTTTTTACATTTTTTGAGTGGGAGAAACATACATGTGTAAAGTGGATAAAAATACATCACATAAAGCAAATTCCCATGTAATTACTACTGAGCAGGTTAAAACATAGAATAACATTGAAAGCTTAGAAGTTCCCCACCTTCCCTATGGCCCTTCTTAATCATTACTTCAGTCACTTCCTTGCCTCCCGGAAAGTAACCTGTCCCCTGACTGCTACCACACTATGCTTTAGTTTTGTTTGATTTTTGTACATTATACACATGGAACTATAGAGTGTGTATTTTTGTGTCAGGCTTATTTTACTCAACATTACATTTAAAAGCTTCATGTTGTTGCATGTAGATTCAATTTATTCATGTTCATGGCTATATACGTTCCATTTTATGAATATGCCACAATTTATTAAATGTTCTACTGTTAATAGACATGTGGTTGTCTGAACAATGCTAATATGAACGTTCTTTTTTAGCCTTACCTTTTATTTATTTTTAACTGATGTGTAATATATGTGCATATTTATGGGGTACATGTGATATTTTGTTACATGCATAGAATGTGTAATGATCACATCAGGGGATTTAGTATATCCAACTTCTTGAGCATTTATCATGTCTATGTATGGGGTCCATCTCAAAGTCCTCTCTTCCAGCTATTTTGAAAAACACAAGATATTATTAACTATAGTCACCCTTCTCTGCTACAGAACATTAGAACTTATTCCCTTTGTGTAACTGTATGCTTATACATATTAATCCACCTTTCTTCGTCCCCTCTCCCACACATACCCACACCCTTCCCAACCTCTAATAACTACCGATCTACTCCCTACCTCCTTGAGATTAACTTTTTTTTAGCTCCCACATATGATTAACAAAATGCAGTATTTGTTCTTTCCTTGTCTGGCTTATATCACCTAATGTAATGACTTCCAATTCCATCCACATGCTGCAAATGACATTATTTTTGTTTCTGTATGGCTGAATAGTATTCAGTTGTGCATATGTACCACATTTTCCTTATCTTTTCATCTCCTGATGGACACTTAGCTTGATTCCATATCTTTGCTATTGTGAATGGTGCTGCAATACAAATGGACATATGCCTTTGATATACTGATTTTCCTCTTATTTAGATAAAAACCCAATAGTATGATTGCTGGATTGTATAGTAGTTCTATTTTTTTTTGTTTCTTTGTTTTTTTTGGGAGATCTCCACGCAGTTTTCCATAATGGCTGTAATAATTTACATTCCTACCAACATTGTATATGAGTTCGATTTTTTTCCACATCCTCACTACCATGTTATTTTTCAAAATCTCTTGACACTTGTCATTCTAACTGATGTAGGATGACGTTTCATTGTGGTTTTGATTTGAATTACCCTGACATTTAGTGATATTGAGTATGCTGAGAAAAATTAAAAGATGACAAATAGACAACAGGTATAAGAAAAACAGGTATATAAAAAATTTCAGATATTTTGCCAGCTTTTTAAATGGGATTTGTTTGTTTTTTGCTGTTGGGTGTTTGAGTTCCTTGTATATTTAGATATTAGTCCCTCATCAGCTGAATAGTTTACAAATATTTTCCTCCCATTCTACAGACTTTCCTTCACTCTGTTGTTTTCCTTTGCTTTGCAGATACTTTTTAGTGTAATATAATCCCATTTGTCTACTTTTGTTTTTGTTGTCTGTGCTTTTGAAGATTTCACCATAAAACTGTTGCCCACACCAATGTCCAGAAGTGCTTCCCCCGTATTTTCTTCTAGTAGCCTTATAGGTTCAGGTCTTACGTTTAAGTCTTAATTCATTTTATTTTTGTATATAGTGAGAAGTAGGTGTCTAGTCATTCTCCTATATATGGATTTTTCCCTGCATATGAAATATCCAGCTTTCCCAACACCATTTATTGAACAGGGTGTCCTTTCAATAATGTATGTTCTTGGTGCCTTTGTCAAAAATCAGTTGGCTGTATATATATGGACTTATTTCTGTGTCCTCTATTCTGTTCCATTATATTCTGTTTTTATATCAATACCATGCCATTTTGGCTAGAGCTTTATAACATATTTCAACATTATAACATATTATAACATTTTGAAGTCAGAGTATGATGCCTATAGCTTTGTTTATTTGTTTTGTTCAGGATCACTTTGATTATTTGGACACGTTTTCAGTTCCACACACATTTTAGAACTGACTTTTCTAAATCTGTGAAAAATGTTGGTATTTTCATAAGCATTGCATTAAATCAGTAGATCCCTTTTTGATACTAAGTCATTCTTACTGACGTAGGATGATGTCTCATTGTGGTTTTGATTTGTATTACCCTGATGTTTAGTGATGTTGAGCATGCTGAGAAATATCAAAAGATGACATACAAATGGACAAAAGGTATATGAAAAACAAGTATATAAAAAATTTCAGATATTTTGCCCACTTTTTAAATATTTTAGCATTTTAAGTATTTTAACATTGTTAATGCTTCCAATTAATGAATATAGAATACATTTTCATTTGTGTCTTCTACTTATTTCAACAATGTTTTGTGGCTTTTCTTGTAGAAATTATGAATCTCAGGTAAAATTTAATTCTAGGGATTTTATTTTGGGTCTATAATAAATGTAATTTTTTCCTGATTTATTTTTAAGCTAGTTCATTATTAGTGTAAAACACTACTGAACTTTGTATATCGATGTTGCATCATGCAAACTTACTGAATCTGTTTATCAGATCTAAGAGTTTTGGTTGACTCTTCAGGTTTTTACCAAACATAAGATTATGTCATCTGCAAAGGAGGACATTTGACTTCTCTTTTCCTATTTGGTGGCCTTCTATTTAAATATTCCAGTGTCTGATTGTTCTGGCTAGGACTTTCAGTACTATGTTGAATTGGATTGGTGAAAGTGTATATCCTTGTCTAGTTGCAGTTCTTAGAGAAAAGCCTTACAGATTTTCACATTCAGTATAATGTTAGCTATGGCTTTATCATATATGGCCTTTATTATGTTGAGGTATGTCTCCAATGCCAAGTTTGTTTAGAATTTTATCATAAAAGGATGTTGGATTTTATCAAATGCTTTTTCATATAGTTTTTGTCCTTCATTCTATGTGATGTATCACATTTATTATTATTATTTTTTCCATCACCCTCCCTGCCCCACCTACATCAGGCATTTCTCCTGGTGTTATCCCTCCCCATCCTCTCCGCCCCCTCCACTCTCCCCTCCTCCCCTCCCACCACCTAACCCTGTGTCTTTCCTTCCCTGTGCCCAAGTGTTCTCATTGTTCATCACCTGCCTGTGAGTGAAAACATGTGGTGTTTGGTTTTCTGTTCCTGTGTCAGTTTGCTGAGAATGATAGTTTCTAGGTTCATCCATGTCTCTACAAAGGACAACGAACTCATCGGTTTTTATGACTACATAGTATTCCACAGTATATATGTGCCACTTTTTTTTTGTGCAGTCCATCATTGGTGGGCATTTGGGTTGGTTCCAGGTATTTGCTATCATAAACAGCATCACAAAGAACATACATGTGCATGTGTCTTTATGATAGAATGATTTATAATTCTTTGGGTATATACAGTAATGGGATTGCTGAGTTAAATGGAATTTCTATTTCTAGATCCTTGAGGAATTGCCACACTGTCTTCCACAATGGTTGAACGAATTTACATTCTCACGAACAGTATAAAAGTGTTCCTTTTTCTCCACATCCTCTCTAGCAACTGTTGTCTCCAGATTTTTTAATGATCACCATTCAAACTGGTGTGAGATTGTATCTCAATGTGGCTTTGATTTGCATTTCTCTAATGACCAATGATGATGAGCATTTTTTCATATGTTCGTTGGCTGCATATTTGTCTTCTTTTGAAAAGTGTCTGTTCATATCCTTCACCCATTTTTGAATGGGTTTGTTTGTTTTCTTGTAAATCTGCTTTAGTTCTTTGTAGATTCTGTATATTAGCCCTTTGTCTGATGGGTACATTGTGAAAATTTTTTCCCATTCTGTTGGTTGCCACTTTAATGATTGTTTCTTTTGCTGTGCAGAAGCTTTTAAGTTTAATTAGGTCCCATTTGCCTATTTTGGCTTTTCTTGCCATTGCTTTTGGTGTTTTAGTCATGAAGTCCTTGCCTATGACTATGTCCTGAATGGTTTTGCCTAGGTTTTCTTCCAGGGTTTTTATGGTGTTAGTTCTTACATTTAAATCTTTAATCCATCTGGAGTTAATTTTTGTATAAAGTGTAAGGAAGGGGTCCAGTTTTCTCAACACCATTTATTAAACAGGGAATCTTTTTCCCATTGCTTGTTTTTATCCAGTTTGTCAAAGATCAGATGGTTGTAGATGTGTGACCTTGCTTCCAAGGCCTCTATTCTGTTCCATTGGTCTATATCTCTGTTTTGGTATCAGTACCATGCTGTTTTGATTACTG
>CAUYLG010018817.1:0-47786 GCA_963573385.1 Cacajao melanocephalus
GTTTTTATGGTGTTAGGTCTTATGTTTAAGTCTTTAATCCATCTGGAGTTAATTTTAGTGTAAGGTGTCAGGAAGGGGTCCAGTTTCTGCTTTCTGCACGTGGCTAGCCAGTTTTCCCAACACCATTTATTAAACAGGGAATCCTTTCCCCATTGCTTGTTTTAGTCAGGTTTATCAAAGATCAGATGGTTGTAGATGTGTGGCATTGCCTCTGAGGCCTCTGTTCTGTTCCATTGGTCTATATCTCTGTTTTAGTATCACTACCATGCTGTTTTGATTACTGTAGCCTCGTAGTATAGTTTGAATTCAGGTAGTGTGATGCCTCCAGCTTTGTTCTTTTTGCATAGAATTGTCTTGGCTATGCGGGCTGACAATAAAGTTATAATGTTACATAGGAGGCTGGGCATGGTGGATCATGCCTGTAATCCCAGCACTTTGAGAGGCTGAAGCATAAAGATCACTTGTGGCCAGGAGTTCGAGACCAGCCTGGCCAACATGTGAAACCCTGTCTCTACCAAAAATACACAAATTAGCTGGGCATGGCGGTGTGTGCCTATAGTCCCAACTACTCAGGAGGCTGAGGCAGGACAATCTCTTGAACCTGAGAAGCAGAGGTTGCAGTGAGCCAAGATCACACCACTGCACTCTAGACTGTATGACAAAGTGAGACTCCATCTAAAAAAAATTAAAAATTAAAAAAAAGTCACATGTTAGGTGGAAGTTCTATTGGCTTTATGACTATAATTATAGTTTAAATGAAAACATTTCTAAAAATCAGCCCTAGTTTAAAAATACTTGAAAGCAAACCTATTTGATTACCTAAAGGTAATTGCAAGTGATTGGTCAGGTAAATAAATTAGGTTCTAGGTTTTAACATTTTAGTCATATGAATTCATTGGTATTTTTATTGATATGAATAAAATTGTTATTTAAAAAATGCTGTTCTCTGATTTTCAGAACTCAATGAAATAAAATGTACTGGCACAAGACATACTGTTATTAATCCTGATATCACCAAATTTGAAACCTAGCTTAACAAAGTAGACCATATAACAAATGTTCAGGAAAAATATTTGAGTTCTCAACTAGGAGTCTTTATCGATAAATTTTATTTCATCAGTATTGCAAGGAAAGAATGGAGAGAATGAATGTTATGTTTTATTGGATGACAGGCATACAAAACAGCACAAGGGGTAATTATTCTGTTCTGATTCCACCCATCCTCGGAGAGGCCAAAAATGTTCTACATATTTCACTTTCATTCTCTTCACAGTGGCCTTGTGAGGCAAATTCAGAGTTAGGAAAAAAGGAGGAAAAAAGAACACAACAAGAAAAAAAGAGAGTTGCAATTCAGTATTGGCTGGTTGGTTTAAGAGAAGAGAGTAAACATCACCACAGCTCCGTGACTCCTACTCACTGTGGAACCAGCTTGAGCAGGCAAGAGAAGAAGGTGGAATTTGCTTTAAAAAGTAGCAGTGGTGTTATATCCAGTAGCAGCACATACCCCCTGCCCTGCCTGTTTTGCTGCACTGTATCTTTCCCGCTTTAATATGAATAGTTACGTACTTGGGAGGAGGCAGCCTAGACGTCCCTGGTGTCTGGTGATGCCCATAACATGAGCTATCCTGAGGGGAAGAACATGGATGTGCCTTTTTCCTCCTCAGCCTTGCGTGCCATGCTACTGATCTGGGGTTTGCAAAAAATGAAACATAGGCCAGGCCTGGTGGCTCACGCTTGTAGTCCCAGCACTTTGGGAGGCCAAGGCAGGTGGATCACTTGAGGTCAGGAGTTCAAGACCAGCCTGACCAACAATCCTGTCTCTACTGAAAATACACCTGTAGTCCCAGCTACTCATGAAGCTGAGGCAGGAGAATCACTTGAACCCAGGAGGCAGACGTTGCAGTGAGCCGGGGTCACACCACTGCACTCCAGCCCTGGTGACAGAGCGAGACTCCATCTCAAAACAACAACAGTTTAAAAAAAAAATAGAAAGAAGAATTGGGAATTTGTTTTTTCCTTAACTTTCTTTTTATACTTACTAATGGAGGCTTGGAAAATGCAGGATAAAATGTCAAACAATCATTCAAAGATGATTATAAATGGGTAACATTTTTACCAATATTTTCTCTCTTATATGTATGTAAAGGAGTGTGTGTGTGTGTGTGTGTGTGTGTGTGTGTGTGTGTATGTGTGCATGTGAGACAGAGAGAGAGAGAGAAAAGAGTTTTACAATGGATCCTGCAGAATATATAATCTTATATCCTGCTTTTTCCACCTAACATTATCAGAAAAAATTCTTTGCAGGTCATTAAATCTTCTTCCAAAAGGTGATATTTTTCTCCTATGGCTGCACAATTTGCAATCAAAGGATATTCCTTTATTTACATACCCTTTTACTTAGAACATTTAAATTGTTTTCTTCTATAACAGTACAGTGACGTCCTTCCTCTACATTTGTATTTATTTCCTCAGGGCCTATTTTCAGAGGTTATTTTTGGTTCAAATCATTTGAACATTTTAAGGATCTTGTGACCTATTGTCAATTTTTTTCTGCAATGCTCAAGCTAGTTTATACTCTCACTGGCACTAAGAGTGTGGATTAGAAGTGCAGTTTTCAAGACAGGTGAATATCTGGATTCTACATGTTTATCAATTGCATATTTCATCACATTCTTCTGATGGAGAAGGCCTCTTATGTTGTGTTCAGCCATAACCACCACACCATGGGACTCATCCAATCATCCAATCTACTGAATGTCTGCTGAGTCCTGGGCCCCCTGCCTGCTGGGCTCTGGGAGTACAGCAGGGAAGAAGGTAGACATAGACAAATAATGAGGCAATAACACAGGGAAAAAGTGCTGAGAGAGGGGAAGGCCAGCTGTTGTTAGGAACACCTAAGAAGCTCACCTAACCTGAACCTGCTAGGTCCTGGAGGCTTTGAGTGAAGCTGAAAAAAATGAATAGGTGTTAGGTGTGGTGTCAGGAGTGAGCATTATATGATCCACCCTGTTACCATAGAAATCAAAACAGATTGTTACCACTTTTCCTTAAAAGTCTGACTTCATTAACAATGGTATGGCGATGGCTTGAGTAGGACTCAGTAGCAAGCAAATATTTACAACTGGTGTTGATCCTTTTTCAAGTTTGTGCAGGCCCACTAGCCTCTGCGGCTTAGCAGCCTCTCCACTAAGCTCCTGCGGCTCACCCACATTCCCTCCTTGCCGCTTAGCTCCTGCAAGGCCTGGGTCAACCAGTCAGGTTTAACTACTGGGATTGACATGCTTGGACCAAAGTTACTTTCCAGTGCTGCTGTCTTAGAGGTAATTTGCTTGCCTCCTTTGTGTATGCTGTTAAATGTTGCACCTGGGTTTGGCCCTGGGTTTAAGTCTGTTTGCAATAACCAGACATGGGTTCTTGCACTCTGACAATATAAAAAATAAAAGTCAAACCTCATAGACAATCAACACATTCATTATGGACTGAGAGCACACAATTATGCATCTGTGGAGAAATGAATAGTTATAAAATATATGTGTTTGGGTGGAACCATGGATCATAGCTAGGAATGATCAACTAGGAGGAGTGGAACAGACGTCTGTCTTCTCCCTTTCTTTCCCATAAACCCAGATCATTACCTAGCAGGACTCAAGAGGCAAAATAGCGTGGTATATGGTTAACAGCCCCAGAGCTAGCACCCAAGCACTGGGGGTCAAATCCCACCATAGCCATTTACAAACTATGTGACCTTGGGCAAGTCACTCAATTTTTCTAGGTTACCATTTTACTTGTGTAAAATGGAGATAGTAACACCTTCTTAATTAGGTATCATCTAATCTGCTGTAACAAAAACAGCCCCCCCAAAAAAAACAACAAAATAGCTTAAACACGATCAAAGCTTATTTCTCTCACAATAAAGCATCTCAGACCTAAATGGTACAGGGCTGGTTAGGCAACTCTGCCATCCTCAATACTCTGCTTCCATCTCTGAGTCCAAGGTAGCTGTACCAGCTCACTTGATCATAACTGCATGCCAGCCAGTGGGAAGGGGGACAAAGGAGCAAAGGGAGCCCATGTCCTTTCCTTTTTAGGGCACAACATGGAAATAGCACACTTTATTCCTACTCACATTTCATTGGCCAGAATTTAGTCACGTGCCCATGCCTAGCTACACAGAAAACTGGGAGATGTAGTCATTGGCTGGGTGACCATGTGCTTGGCAAATCTCAGGCATTCTATTATAAAAGAAAGGGAAAATGAATATCACTGGTTGATTAGCAGCATGGGCCACACCAACCTCCAAGGGTTGTTGGAGGATTAGGGAAGATTACATGAACCATATGAGTTAGTTATCTGTATTTTCTGATTATTAGTATTTCCATTTATTCTGCTGTGCCATGTGGCTCTTGAGTGGGTTGCAACGCTGTTCAGAAGATTCAGCTAACTTTGTTGTAGGATATTCTATTATACCCATCCTTCTGGGATGTGCTGTAGTTAAGAGGCTGCCTCTGGACACTGCAATTTGGCTCCAAGGTCACATTATGATGAACAAGGACCAATCACTACCCTAAACCAAACCTTTCTATCCCACAAACCATCCTCTCAAAACAAATTTTCTTTAATCAACAAACAATATCGCTCCTACTATATCTAGGCTCTGCACTAAGGGATTTTCCAATATTAACCCATCTAGTCCTTATAACAAGCTTACAAGGGGAAATGAACTCTTACCACCTTAACTTTACATCTGAGGACGCTAAGGTACAGAAAGGTTAAGTAACCTCCTGAAGTCACCCAGATAGTTCACAATGGGGCCAGGATTCGAACCAGGCAGTGTGGCTCTGGAGAACACAACTCCACACCTACACTGTTCTGCCTGTGACAAAGTGGGCAGGAATACAGGAAGATCTGGAGTGAGCATTCTACATTCTTAGAATTCAATTCCAGCATTGCACCACCTTCTGCCTACCTGAAGACCCGGTGTTATGGGACGCATCCTGCATAAACCAATTGTGAATCCATGTTTTGTACCCACATAATTGAGAAGAACCACAGGAAAATGACATTCTTCCCAGTCTTTAAGAGGTAATTCTTCCTAGGATTTAAAAGATAAAAAGTGGGAAGTTGGCCGGGCATGGTGGCTCATGCCTGTAATCCTAGCACTTTGGGAGGCTAAGGTGGGCAGTTCACAAGGTCAAGAGATCAAGATTATCCTGGCAAAAATAGTGAAACCCCATCTCTACTAAAAATACAAAAAATTAGCTGGGCGTGGTGGTGCATGCCTGTAATCCCAGCTACTCGGGAGGCTGAGGTAGGAGAATCACTTGAACCCAGGAGGCGGAGGTTGCAGTGAACCAGGATCACACCATTGCACTCCAGCCTGGGCAACAAGAGCAAAACTCTGTCTCAAAAGAAAAAAAAAAAAGGGAAGTGGCTATGGATTTGTAACATAAGAGCATGACAGGCCTAGAGAGCCACATGGGATTGAGGAACAGCCAAAGGCAGGAATGAAAGTACCGGGGAAGAGGCAGCTTGCAGAGCAGCAAGGATAAGGAAGAGGAGGAAGATCTCTAACTGCCTCTCCTTCCAGACAGCAAAAGGCAGGCAGAGACTTAGCTAAACAAGTCCACTCAAAGATTCATTTTCCACCAAGCAAAAGGATCTGTTGACCTGTATCATCTTACATGCGCTTCTGTTCCAGGATATGTGGACATACACAGATTCAGTTCTGAGACATGGTGACTTGAAGCAAAATTCTCCTTCTTGTGCCAAATGTCAAAAGCAATTGCTCCAGGCAATCTGAAAATTAAAATCTGTTTGCTTCTTTTTTTTTTTTTAACTGAGAGAATAAAGAGAAACATGGCCAGGCAGGTAGATCACTTGAGTCCAGGAGTTTGAGGCCATCCTGGGCAACGTGGTAAACCCATCTACAAAAAGGAAGAGAAAAGAATATTTCACAAATTTGTATCATTTGTCATGATGTGAATCTTGACTCTTTATATTAAATCTTTTTCCTTTGGAAAAAAAAAGAGAAACATGGCCAGTTGCGGTGGCTCTTGCCTGTAACCCCAACACTTTGGGAGGCCGAGGCTAGCAGATCACAAGGTGAAGAGATTGAGACCATCCTGTTCAACATAGTGAAACCTCATCTCTACTAAAAATACAAAAAAAAAATTAGTTGGGCATGGTGGTGCGTGCCTGTAGTCCCAGCTACTCAGGTGGCTGAGGCAGGAGAATCACTTGAACCCTGGAGGCAGAGGTTGCAGTGAGCCAAGATCGCACCACTGCACTCCAGCCTGGTGACAAAGTGAGACTTTGTCTCAAAAAAAAAAAAAAAAAAAAAAACAGAGAGGGAGAGAAATGTTATTTTATTTCTTTGTTTGTACTCTATGTAAATTCTGAAGCAAACAAATCACGTCTAGTGCCTACCTGTGTCTTCAGTGGGAACTGAACTCGCATTGATTCTTGAAAGACCAAACAAAGGACATTCTCAGTCTGCGTTGACAGGACCCCATTTGTCACACTAAATGCAGTTAACATTTCTAGCCTGAATACCAAAGGGATGATTTTTTATGTTTATGTCATCTTTGGCATATTTTTCCTGTGGGGCTTCTGTTTGCCATTTAAATTTGTCTTCATTCTCTCCTGTTTTCTTTTTCTTCTGTTTCCTTTTTTAACTCCTGGTGGGGCCCCATACATGAAATTAAGACTGTTCTTCACACATTCATCTCCCATAAGCAATCTATTTTCATATGATTCTTGTTCTTTAAGACACTGCTACATTCATTCTTCTTGTTTCTTCTTATCATATGATATTTTCTGTTCTACTATTCATACTTTTTTTTTTCAGATAAGAATCTAACTCTGTCACCCAAGCTGGAGTGCAGTGGCGCCATCTTGGCTCACTGCAACCTCCACCTCTCAGGTTCAAGTGATTCTCCTGTCTAGCCTCCACAGTAGCTGGGACCTCAGAAGCATGACACCATGCCCAGCTTATTTTTTGCATTTTTATAAGAGATGACATTTCATCATGTTGGCCAAGCTGGTCTCGAACTCATGGCCTCAAGTGATCCACCCACCTCAGCCTCCCAAAGTGCTGGGATTACAGGTGTGAGCCTGTAATCCCTTTTAATATTGGATTTGGAGGCGAGATGAACGTCCTTCTTGCACATGACATTGGCAGAGGATTTTCCCATCCTTGAACCAGAGCTGAGGAAAGCAGTGGTAGCTCTGTAAGCAACATAAACAAACTATTTACTTCTTAGAGTATAAAATCGTAAGACTACAATGTACAACACAGGCATTATATGTTTATTGTGTAGCTTCCTTTCTGCTAGCAGTTGTTCAAAATTTGCCCAAATGATTCCTGCTAGCCCTCCACATTTTTGTCCCTTATCCTATCTTTGTCATAAGGGACAAAGTAGCAAGCACTAGCTTAGCTAAGTAGCAAAGACTAGCTTAATTCTCTGAAGCTTTGTACTGGGACTCCATTTTTTCCAATCCCATCCCACCCAGCATTCTAAATATCAATGAATAACAAGCACTGTTGCCTTTCTGTTGTCTGGCTGGCCCCTGATATATGAAACAACTTACTGATTGGGTAAATGATAGATGATACAATATTAGAATTTGTATCATGTTTCTCATAATGCCCTTTTAAATTCTGCATCCTCAAAAGAAGCCAGAAGTCACATGATTCAGCTTGAGGGCCCATGGTTTACCATGCTGTCCTCTCAGGAAGAACTTCCTTGACCACCTCTTTTAAACTTATAGTGTTTTCTGGCACTTCCTGTCGTGCCTTCCCTGCTTTATGTTTTCTCCATGACGCTTTTCCCTTTTAACATACCGACCGTATAACTGATTTCATTTGTTTGTTGCATATTTTTCCTACTAGAATAGAAGCCCGTGAGGATTGGTGGATTTTGTTTCTGTTTTTGTATTTTCTGCTTATTCTCAGCACCTGCAACAATTTTCTGGCACGCAGGAGGTGTTCAACCAACATTTGACTAAATGATTCAACAAGCAAGTGAATGAATAGATGAGCTAATACCAGGACAAACCATATTACAATAAGCAAAGTAAATGACAATTTGCCTTGAGGGGTCTGAGAGAGAATTTGATCAGATCCTTGGATCAAATGCACGTACCCTTCCATTTCATTTTTAAATATGTTTTCCTTTAGGACTTGAGTACGTTCCCATATTCTCAAAATGAGTTTTTAAAAATAGATATATTGCTGGGCACAGTGGCTCATGCCTATAATCCCAGCACTTTGGGAGGCCAAGGTGGGGCAGATCACCTGAGGTCAGGAGTTCAAGACCAGCCTGATCAACATGGAGAAACCCCGTCTCTACTAAAAATACAAAATTAGCTGGGGGTAGTGGCGTGTGCCTGTAATCCCTGCTACTCGGGAGGCTGAGGCAGGAGAATCACTTGAACCTGGGAGGTGAAAGTTGCAGTGAGCTGAGACAGCACCATTGCACTCCAGCCTGGGCAACAAGAGTGAAACTCCATCTCAAAAAAAAAAAAAAAAGATATATCACCACCATCAGGCACACCAGGAAAGACTCGACATCACTTCTGTGGCATTCCTATCAAAAACGCATACCTTGAATCTAACCACAAGGAAAACGAGACAAATTCCAACTGAGAAACAATCTACAACAACTGGCCTTTTCAAAATATCAAGATCATGAAAGTTAAGGACTAAAGAACTGTTCCAGTTTAAAGAAGACTAAATAGACACGCCAACTAAGTATAAAGAGTGTTCCTGGATTGGGTCTTAGAACAGACAGAAAAGGCTTAAAAAACATTATGGAGACAATTTATGAAATTTAATGTGGGTCATAAACAATATAAATAAGAATATTGTATCAATGTTAAATTTCCTTGTTTTGATCATTAGACTGCAATTATGTAATCTCTTACATCAGACATTTCTTTTCTGCCTTAGAAAATACATGTTGAAGTATTTAGTGGCAAAGAGGCATGATGTCTGCAACTTACTCTGAAATGGGCCAGAGAAAATATATATCATATATATTTATATACACATGTAAATAAAGAGAGCAAGTGAATGACAAACTAAATAGGGCAAAATCTGGGTAAAGGGTAAACTGGAGTTATTTATACTATTTTTGTAATTTTCTGCAACTTAATGTTATATCAAAGTAAAAATTTATAAATAAATAGACATATATTCCTAGGAGGGGTCATACAGAAGCATCTCAGGTAACACCTTCATTACAAGTTATTCAGTAGCTGAGAGCCAGAATCAGGTCCTCTCACTTCTCTTCACCCCGACCTGAGGACCCCTACATTCATTGTTCACCCCAACCTGAGGACCCCCTTCATTCCTGAAGATGAGGAAGAGGTGGAAGCCATCAAATTCAAACTTCACCTACACCACAGTTTTGCCTTGGACCCAGTGACTTTTTGTAGGAATAAATTGAGACACAGAGAAGTTAAACAGATTAAAGATAGAAATACAGCTTGGGGCCAGGCACGGTGGCTCACACCTGTAATCCTAACACATTGGGAGGCTAAGGCAGGTGGATTGCCTGAGCTCAGGAGTTCAAGACCAGCCTGGGCAACATGGCAAAACTCCGTCTCTACTAAAAATACAAAAAATTAGCCAGGCGTCGTGGTGTGTGCCTGTAATCCCAGCTACTCAGGAGGTTGAGGCAAGAGAATCTCTTGAACCCAGGAGGCAAAGGTTGCAGTGAGCCAAGATTGTGCCACTGCACTCCAGCTTGGGTGACAGAGCAAGACTGTGTCTCAAAAAAAAGAAAAAAGAAAAAAGAAAGGGAGGGAAGGGAGGGAAGGAAGGAAGGAAGGAAGGAAAGAAGAGAGAGGAAGGAAGAGAAAGGAAGGAAGAAAAAGGAAGAAAAAGAAAAGAAGGAAGAAAGAAGAAAAGAAAGGCAGATGGATGGCTTGGGGTGGTGACTCACACCTGTAAGTTCAGACCTCTGGAAGGTTGAAGCAGAAGGATCTCTTAATCCCAGGAGTTTGAGACCAGCCTGGACAATATAGTGAGACCCCATCTTTGCAAAAAAATTAAAAATTAGCTGGGCATGGTGGTGCACACCTGTAGTGCCAGCTACTGGGAAGGTTGAAGTGGGAGGATCAGTTGAGCCCAGGAGGTTGACCAGTCCACTGATGATAGCTCACTGCACTCCAACCTGGGCAAGACAGCAAGATCCTGTCTCAATAAATAAATAAGTTAAAAAGTAGGAATATATAAACAGTTAACCCTACAGGCTACACAGAGAAATGACCAGATTATTTTCTTAACCCCTATACGTTATGAGATTTAATGTGTTAATACTTATAAAACCCTGAGGTCATCTGACAAAAAGTACTCTAAGCTTGCCTTTTATTATCCTGAGGAAGGAATTACTTGACAATGAACATCATTTCCAACTTTTTTATTACTGTATCATTGGTTGATATTAGTTTAATAAATATCAGTCACAATTTTCAAAATAGGCCCTGATTTTATGGCTGCCTTTAGTGGTGTTTGGAACGCGCCATCTCTTGCTGTAGGATTGCACTGTTATGTTTACAGATTATTCTGTATATTGTTCTGTTGGCCAGAACCCTAACAGCACAAGTGTTGATGTCTGAAGTTAATTAAGTTCAAGAAAGCACCCTATCTTATAAGAACTTTCATTCCTCAAACATCTGAGCTTCTGTTATTTGAGTGTCCTCAGTTCTAACCCTAAAGTAAACTCTGAGCAAGTGAAAGTAGGATATTAGAAAGGGTCTGTTGGACAGGATTTGGAGCAGCCGAAGTCCATGACAAACAAAAGATGCCACAAGTGCCATAATGAACCCTCCAGGGAGCATCATAGTTGGGAGAATGATTCAGCAGTGGCTGACCCTAGGCTACATGGACAGACTCAACTCAAGTTTATGGTCAAAAGCATCGCATTGGCTAGGGACAGAGGAGGTGTGTGGTTTGTAACAGAAAAGGCACATGCCCTACTTACATCATATTCCCCCGTGTAATTACTCTCTGCCCCTCTCAAACACATCAACACTAAAGCTCTGTGACCTAAAGATGAAAAAAAAATCATTTGTAACGGTCAAAAGTTTATGTATTATGAAACACAAAGTCTATGAAATCCACCACATACATTGTGAAACCAAAGTCAAAGTTCTATTTGTTCTGTGCCAGTGTAAGAAGAAAAAGAAGTGAGGAGGCATATTTTTAAAGAAAAAACTAAAAAAAAATGGACAAAATGATGACTGCAGACATGTGGAGAGTCCTATCTACACCCTGTCTGATGGTCCAAACACTCCATCCCAAACATTTAGCCACACTTTGCGTGTGTTTACAGCTACATCTAGGAAATCAAAAGCAGATGACAATGTCGTCACTGCAGCCAATGTTTGTAGCAAATATTCCTTCTCTCCAAAGGCTTAGAAATTTGTGAACGTGGAGCCAGGAAGACGGAATCATAATTAAATGCAGACGTGCTTTCATTTTATACTATTATGCACCTAAAAGAAACAATGACCTGGCATGCAAAACCAGTATCTCCCTGAGAGAGCCCCAGATGGCACAGATGGGCTAAGGACAGGTTTCATTGTGGGGACCTGGTTGTGAAGGAAGGCCTAGAAGGAAACTAAAAAGATAAGGGTGCATTGAGATTAGAGAGTCTGTCATCAGTTTAAAAAAAGAAGAAACAAAGGTGTTACAGAAAACGCATATTGATCAAGACTAGATCTCAGCTCTGAAATTCTGCGGAAAGTGCAATTTGTCTTAAATAAAGGGAGGGAATTTGCAAAATCCAAACAATAGTGGATAAGGCACAGATTAAAACAATTTCAGGCCAGGTGCAGTGGCTCACTCCTGTAATCCCAACACTTTGGGAGGCTGAAGCCAGAGGATCACTTGAGACTACGAGTCTGAGACCAGCCTGGGCAACATAGTGAGACCCCGTCTCTACAAAAAAATGTAAAAACTTAGCTGGGCGTCATTGCACCTGCCTGTAGTCCCAGTTACTCCGTAGGCTAAGGTGGGAGGATTGCTTGAGCCTGGGAGGCTGAGGCTGCCATGAGCTGTGATCGTGGCACTACACTGCAGCCTGGGTGACAGAGTGAGACCCTGTCTCAAAAACAACAAACAAACAAAAATAGCAGCTTCCATACAAGCCCATTTATCCAGAGGTGGAGGGAGGGAGGCCTGGCTACAAGGAACCTTTGTGCTCAATTAGCAAATTCAGCTTTTGATTGTAAAGTATAAAAGGAAGTATTTCTAGAGCAACACTTACTCAGGAAACAGTAAAACTGAACACTGTGTTTCATCATAACCGCCTCTAACCTGCTGTGGCTGGTTAGGACCATACATTTTGAGTGATTCAGGTATCCCAGACCCTCAAAGAATCTAACTGAAAACTGTTTATTGACTAATGAACCATAGGACTTGTTTTTACCCACACACAGGCCTGTGGACTCTTTCCTCCCATCCGCAGTGTTCGTTTTCAATCCTTAATTTGTGGCCCTGGTTTTTCCCCCCTCAGCAAAATGACTCAATCATTTTTTTTCTCTAAAATATGTTCCATTGTCTGGCAAGTTTTTTTTAAAAACTTGATTTTTTTTTTTAAACACTGAAGATCTTTACATATATGTATTTTTTTTCAATAGCTTTAGAAGTACAAGTGGTTTTTGGTTACATGGATGAATTGTATAGAGGTGAAGTTTAGTGTATCCATCACCCAAGTTCTATTCTTTGTACCCAATCAGCAGTTTTTCCTCCCTCACTCCACTTCCATCCTCCCCCTTCTGAGTCTCAAATGTTCATTATACCACTTTGTATATCATTGTATACACATAGCTTAGCTCCCACTTATAATTGAGAACATTGGTATTTGGTTTTCCATTCTTGAGTTACTTCACTTAGAATAATGGCCTCCAGTTTCATACAATTTGGTGCAGAAGACATTTGCTCTTTTTTATGGCTGAGTAGCATTCCATGGTGTATATATACCACATTTTCTTTATCCATTCATCAGCTGACAGACATTTAGGTTGATTCCATATCTTTGCAATTGTAAATTGTGCTGCAGTAAACATAGGCATGTTCATATCTTTTTTGTATAATGACTTCTTTTCCTTTGAGTAGATAGCCAATAGTGGGATTGCCAGATTGAATAGTAGATCTACTTTAACTCTTCAAGAAAGTTCCATACTGTTTTCAATAGAGGTTGTATTAACTTACATTCCCACCAGTAGCATATAAGCACTCCTTTTTCATCACATCCATACCAACATCTGTTGTTTTTTAACTTTTTAATAATAGCCATTCTGGTTAGGGTAGGTGATATCTCATTGTAGTTTTAATTTGCATTCCCCTGATGATTACTAATGTTGAGCTTTTTAAAAATATGTTTGTTGACCATTTGTATATCTTTTTTTTTTTTTTTTTTTTTTTAAAGACGGGGTTTCACCATGTTGGTCAGGCTGGTCTTGAACTCCCGACCTCAGGTGATCCACCCACCTTGGCCTCCAAAGT
Source organism: Cacajao melanocephalus (assembly GCA_963573385.1). NCBI lineage: Eukaryota > Metazoa > Chordata > Mammalia > Primates > Pitheciidae > Cacajao > Cacajao melanocephalus. Next base: position 13,517 of record CAUYLG010018817.1, read on the forward strand.
GCTTGGATTACAGGCATGAGCCACCACGCCCGGCCTTGTATATCTTCTTTTGAGAAATGTCTATTCATGTCCTTTCGTCACTTTTTGATGGGATCATTTGCTTTTTTCTTGCTGATTTGTTTGAATTCTTTGTCGATTCTGGAATAAACCCTTTGCTGGATACGTAGTTTACAACTATTTTCTCCCATTCTGTGGATTGTATGTTTACTCTGATGATTTTTTTTTTCTGCTGTGCAGAAGCTTTTTCGCTTTTGTTGCATTTGCTTTTGGGGTTGTAGTCGTAAATTCTTTACATAGGCCAATGTCCAGAAGAGTTTTCCAAGGTTTCCTTCTAGAATTTTTATGGTTTCAGATCATAGATTTAAATCTTTAATTAAAGATCTTTTTTTAAAAAAAGAGGAACGTGAACAAGAAAGATAAAGGATGATGTGTGTAAAAAGCTAAAGATGACTCCAGCCCCTAAAAGCTGTATAAAGAAGGGTAGAGTTTGGAAAGTACCAGCTAATGCTTCCTATCCCTAGTGTGAGGCAAGGACAATTGAAGGAATGTGAGTACTCAAGGATCATTAAGAGATATGAGGCCTCTGTGGATATAATTCCTGGAGTCCCAGCCACCACTACTGGCCCCCACCTCTGTCCCAATGCTTTTGATTCTCCAATTTCAACAGCAGTGGGAAAACTGAAACTGAAAAGCCGTTCTTTTTTTTTGAGATGGAGTCTCACTCTGTCACCCAGGCTGGAGTGCAGTGATGCCACCTTGGCTCACTGCAACCTCCACCTCCTGGGTTCAAGCGATTCTCCTGCCTCAGCATCCTGTGCAGCTGGGATTACAGGCAACCACCTCCATGCCCAGCTAATTTTTGTATTTTTAGTGGTGACAGAGCTTCACCATGTTGGTCAGGCTGGTCTCAAACTCCTGACCTCAGGTGATCTACCCACTTTGGCCTTCCAAAGTGCTAGGATTACAGGCACGAGCCACCGTGCCCAGCCTGAAAAGCCATTCTTACCAGAGCTGTCAGCTCGACTCTTCACTTGGAGTCCAGGTTTCTACTGCCAGGGGTACCACCACATCCTGGCATCTCTCCTAGCACCACACCACTGTCGCCATGGCAACGGTTGCCTCCTGTCATTTAGTTGCCATTGCCTCCACAAGCTTTTGCTGCCCCAGTGAGGTACCTCTCCCAATCACTGTTGATGTGCCCACAGTACAGGGAGACCAACCATCCTGGTTTGCCTGGGACAAAGGGTTTTCCTGGGATGTGGGACTTTCAGTGTTAAAATGGGGAAAGTCAGTCCCTGGAGCAAATCAGGATAGTTTGTTACCCTACCACCATAGTTGCCACAACTGCCACCACCATTGACTGTGTCTCTAGAGTCGAGGTGGGAACAATGGAGCATACTTCTGTCCTATGAAAAAGTGCTAGGGCAGATTTTTCTTCCACCTTGAGGGCCCTACCAGTCCCTCAGGGGAAATTCAGACATCTCCATTTCCTTGGATAGAACCAAGCCAACCTGCACTGCCTTCCCTCAGGCCATTTCTGGGTGACAACCCTGCATCTATCCCACTGTCACCTCAGTGATGTTGGCTCCAGGCTGAATCTGCCCATCTCACCTGCCCACTTATCTCTGAGGAGGACCTTCACCACACAACCTGAGGAAGGCAAGCTGTACTTAAAACTTACTGCAATTGTCTATATGTGTGCACCAATAAAATTCATAGAATACACACATTTTTTTTTTGAGACAGAGTTTTGCTCTCGTTTCCCAGGCTGGAGTGCCATGGCATGATCTTGGCTCACCGCAGCCTCTGCCTCCTGGATTCAAGTGGTTCTCCTGCCTCAGCCTCCCGAGTAGCTGGGATTACAGGCATATGCCACCACTCCCAGCTAATTTTGTATTTTTCATAGAGACGGGGTTTCTCCATATTGGTCAGGCTGGTCTCGAACTCCCAACCTTAGGTGATCCACGTGCCTCGGAATACTCACGATTTTTAACCTTAAAATCTGCTTAGACCAGATGCAGTGGCTCACACCTGTAATCCCAGCATTGTGGGAGACTGAGGAGGGTGGATCACCTAAGGTCAGGAGTTCAAAACCAACCTGACTAATACGGTGAAACCCGTCTCTACTAAAAATACAAAAATTAGCCAAGCATGGTGGTGCACACCTACAGTCCCAGCTACTTGGGAAGCTGAGACAGGAGAATTGCTTGAACCTGGGAGTTGGAGGTTGCAGTGAGTTGAGAGCATGCCACTGCACTCCAGTCTGGGTGACAGAGCAAGACTTCATCTCAAAAAAAAAAAAGTCTGCTCATGTGTTAGCTAAGTGCTAAAGTGTGGAGAAACAATATTTTCAGATAATTTTTTTCAAAAGAAATGAAATCTTTAAAAGAAAAATTTCTTAACCTCTCCAAAAGCCCCTTTTAAAAAAAAATTGAAATGATATTAATGTGCTGGTTTTTATAAAGCTATATGTAGTCACTTCATGTGCTTTAGAAAATAGAGAAAATCATGTAAATTTAACATCCCGAAATCACCCCCAAATTTTACCATCCCAAGATAACCATTGTTAATATTTTTTACAATTTGATGTATAATCTTCTAGTTTTATCTATGAATATTTATGCACTTAAATATAGAAGGCTTTAAATAAAAATGAGATCATATATTAGTTACAAATATTACATATATACATACTATATAACTTGTGCTTCTCACTTAATATGTCATAAACATCTTTGCATGTTGATAAATAAAAATCTCCATGATGGTTTTTTAATGGCTACATGATATCTTATGTATTCTGCAGTATTCCATGGATGTTTACTCTAGGCCTTCTTTAGCTGGGGTAGATAGCAGCAGAAATTCCCCAAGGAGAAGCTTTTAAGAAAGCATTTTTTCTTAGGAGCTGCCTCCATGTCATTGCAGTGTTGACATCCCTAAAAGCCTGCCATAACTCCAGTTCTCACAGCCGTTTACAGAGTAGCCCATAAGGTAAGATATCTGCAATGGCATCTTTATCAAACATCACCAAATAGAGGAAATAGAAAACCCAGAGGCACTCTGGTCTAATAGCCATGATTCTTGTAAGTAGACCATTCCAGAAAACAAAAAGGGGAAAGTAATCGAACTGCCAAATACTGGCAGTGGAATCCAAAGAGGTGAAAAACAAATTCACAAGAGCTGAATAAAGAAACTAGCAATCAGGAAGGAAGCACAGGGGAAATTACAAGTGAAAACAGCAGAGCAGCCCTTGAGATAAGAAAAGGAAGGCAAACATGAGAAGGGTTCTTAAAAGAGAGGTAAAAATATGTCATTTTCCAGATTTTCAGATTGCTGCAATGGTCACATGAAGAAAAATCTGAAAACTATACGGGTATTTCGTTCTAAAGAATCTAGGTAGTCAGACTTCAAGTGTCATTTCTCCAGATTCTATGTGTTGGGGATTGGAGTGGGAGTTGAAATAAGCCCCTAATCACACATCTATGAGACATCTGGGGGTAAGAACTGTGGATTTCATGATATTATAGGCTATGAGACTGTTTCATATACTGGCTGTTAGACCTAGGGCCCTGTGAATAGGCTGAGAATGAGGGCAAGCCTCAAATCTTCCTGAAAGATGACCACTGGCTCTGTTTTGAGAAGGCAGTTTCCCCTGTTCAGAGAAAAGGGATTTATACATCAATTGAATAAATCATTCTTCAATTAAGTGATTCCAAAAGAAGTTGAAGAAAGCAGCCTCTCCAATAAACTTAATAATTACGCCATTCAAAGGGCACATCTCTCGTGTTGGTAAGCCATTCCCAAGATTAACAGAATAGCTGATGCCCACTTGCTGGGGAACATCCCCATAACCTGTGTCCCAGGCTTCTGATGTGGTGAGAAGACCCGCTATGTAACAAACTGAAGGAGGAGGAACTCTTCTAATTTCTTTGAACTTTAAGAGTTATAAGTAAATGTGTTTTTTAACCAAGGATCTTTTTATTTACTCTTATTTTTATAGGTAAATATGCTTCTTGTAAAATAGAATACAACAAAATATAAATTGTTTTTTATTACCCACTCTCATCCCCAAACTTCTTATTACCCACTTTTTTGTTACCCACTCTTTTTTATTACCCATTCTTTTTTTATTACCCACTCTCATCCCCAAACTCCTCTCTCTCTCTCTCTCTCTCCCCCACCTTCTTTCTCTTATCATGTAGCCCTTACTGTTCTTCAAACTAGCTGATTTCACTCAAAAATATCTTATGTCTATCTGTTTATCTATGTATTATTATTATTATTTTGAGAGACTGAGTCTCACTCTGTCACCCAGGCTGGAGTGCAGTATTGCAATCTTGGCTCACTACAACCTTTGTTTCCTGGGTTCAAGCAATTCTCCTGCCTCAGCTTCCCAAGTAGCTGGGACTACAGGCGTGTGCCACCATGCCTGGCTAATTTTGTATTTTTTAGTAGGGTTTCACTATATGTTGGCCAGGCTGGTCTCAAACTCCTGACCTCAGGTGATCCACCCGCCTCAGCCTCCCAAAATATTTGGATTACAGGTGTGAGCTGCCTCACACAGCCTTATTATTATTAATATATATAACTCCATCTTGTTCTTTTGAGTTGCCACATAACATTCTACAGTGCAAGCCCATCCTATTTACTTAACCTTTCCATTATTAACAGACATTTGGGTTTTCTACAGTTTTCACTTTTACAAACAATACTGCCCTGAACACCCTTGCAGGGACAACTTTGCCTACTTTTGTAGGTCTTCCTATAAGACAGATTTCTAAAAATTGAATTGCAAAGCTCTCCTCCCTTGTGAACAACACTCCATTCTGATTTATCCACAGGATCCCATACTGGCCAAATGTTAATTGTCCCAGCCTTAAAAGTCAAGCATCCACTAGTTCTCGCCCCACTCTCCCTCCACCTCTTTCTTCTGCATGCTGCCACTAGCTGGTCTCTCTTGAGGCAGCTTGTTTCATAGTCTACTAGTTTTATGTGCAGGGGCTCTGGCTGAGCAAAAAGAAGCAAGAATTGGTGCCATGAATATAAAACCAGCATTCAAAACAATGATCTCAGAAACAGGCTACTGAGAAATAATAGATAATGAAATAGGTACCTTTAGGTCACAAAGTAGAATAAATGGCTTCATATAGTCCCCATGACCTCTCAGTTTTGATTCTTTGCCTCATTGCTTCAAATGCTAAGTACTGGGTAGAAGGAGGAATTTCTAGATATTTTGGTAGACTATCTTTCCTAACTGATAGATTTCTTTAAATTGGGCAACTTGTTCCTGGTGTTTTCACCAGGTGAAACAGATGGATGGTACCAAGTATCCACCATAGACACCATACCTCACTTAATCCTCAGAACACTCCTGGGAAGGGGTAGATGGTGTAACTGAGGCTCAGCGATGATTAGGTGACTTGCCTGCTATCAAATGAGGCTGAGTTTTCTAAAGCAGGTCACTCCAATAACAAAGCCGATATTTCTTTCACTATTTGATAAAAGTGTCATAGTCTTAACCCAGACCACTTTCTCCAAGTAAGTCATCAGACAATATTTTACTAATGCACCTCCTCCCTAGGATAAGGAAGGAACCAAAAGAGAGAATAGCATTTTATTTGAGTTGGACTCTTGGTCTGTTTTTTGCATTTATTTCTAATAATTATTTGCCATATTGTTGAATCACTGCTGAAGTATTTTCTTCCTCATCTCGCTCAGATGTGGGTAACTGTCCCAACATTTTATTTACTCTCATTCAATATTGGTGACTTCTTTACTTTTGTTTTTTAATGAGCTGATTTTAAAATGACAATGGAAGAGAATGTTGAAGTTGTTCGCTCTAGATTTAGGGATTAAATTTTCAATATTCCTAATACCTGTTTTCTCTAATTACTAGAAAAACACCCTACTGGACATAGAAAGTGCCCCCCAGAGGCTAATTGGCATTTAGTTGTTTCTGTTGGAATTCAGATCCCCTCTATAGACAGATAAAAAGGATAGAAGATAAGAGGAGTTGAGATTCACAGTCTACAAAGTCATAAACTTTATGCTGGCAAAATGTAGGTATATACAAGAAAGATTCAGATACATGTAAGAATGACAGTTCCAACAAAGGAACTATAAGCAAGATATTAAGAATTTCTTGGTTACTATACATAAACAGAAACTGACAAGAAGAAGAACAACTGCCACATGCTCCCTCCCCCCATGAGTTCCTCTTGGTGAAACTGACCGATAATACCATTGGTCTGGGACAGAATGATATTTTTTATGTCCACATGTATTCCCTTTACTGGCTTTGGCATTGAGGTTCCCTATCCAGTGATACAATAGACAGTTGCTGGTTTTGCAACTCTATGCACTCTACATTTTGTAATATCATCCTAATTTTGCTGTGTAGGAGTTATTCCCTCCTCTACCCTACCGTTTATTTACACTTGAAGTCTATGTGCACCAAGTCAGAATGAAACCTGAGCCAGTGGGTGCATTCCGTTGCTCCTGCCGTAGCAATACATTCAGAAATAGACACGTGATGTAACCCAGTCCAATCAGAACCAGAGAGGCTCAATTACAGAACTTTTCTGTAACTTTTCATGAGAAAACAGACTTTCTGGCCAGGCAAGGTGTCTAAAGCTGGTAATCCCAGCACTTTGGGAGTCAAAGGCGGGCAGATCACTTTAGGTCAGGAGTTCGATACTAGCCTAGCTAACATGGTGAAACCCTATCTCTACTAAAAATACAAAAATTAGTCAGGCATAATGGCCAGTGCCTATAATCTCAGCTACTCAGGAAGCTGAGGTGGGAGAATCGCTCGAACTTGGGAGGCGGAGGTTGCAGTGAGTCGAGATCATGTGACTGCACTCCAGGCTGGGCAACAGAGTGAGACTCCACCTCAAAGAAAAAGAAAACAGACTTTCTTTCTCAACAGACTTGATTCTGAGAGGATGCGAGGCCAGAACAGCTGTAGCCATTTTATTGCCGCATAGAATCTGAGAATAAAACTAACACATGGGGAAATGCAAAATAAAGCCAAGAGCTGGGAAGAAACCAAGACATTCTGATGATCTGTTCTCAGTCCTAAGTCTAGTTTCATCCTATCTACCTAGGTATTCAGCCTGGGTTCATTATTTATATTATCCACTACAATTCCTTCTTTGTTTAAGCAAATTTGAGCTAGTACTTCTGCTCACTTGCAACTGTAAAAGTCTTAAGTGATACAGAAATGCCCAGAAGTAGGACATTTTTAAATGAGAGGTTCTAAGACGTAGTATTAGTTGAACTGAGGTGATTTGCAATCCATTAAACCCATCTAAACTACAGCACTACTGTTTTTGATAGGAAGCACGCAGGAAGTTAGAATAGATCGCCCAACTCTTGGTAAAGTTTCAGTAAGAAATAGAAAAGCTTGATTTGGAACTAGCCCTTGTGAAAGTAAAGACTGAAGAAGATACATCTTTGCCTCAGAAAGCTCACCCTTTTCAGCATGTAATAGAATGTGGAGGCAGAAGCCAAGTTCAACTGAGGGCTGGACAATGGGCAAAGCACTATCCTGTTTTTAAGAGAGATAAATTTTCAGTCTGGATTAGAGAGTTAATGATTGCCTAGTCATTGGTTATTTGGCATTGGAGTTCCGCAAACAAAAATAGGTTGAAATTTACTTCATTTTAAGAAATGTGTACTTCTAGAGAAACTCATGCTTGGCAAACTATAAGAGCCCAGGATTACTTGTCCATTAAGGCAATCCATAGACTCCTAAACAGATGAAATATAAAACAGGCTTGTAATTGTGACGGCCTCCATGATAGCTGTCTCCCCAAAATCCTTTTTAGACATGGCCACATTTGTCAATGAACAAGGTATACCCTCTAGTAAATACACCATAAGTAACTAGATTGGCTGATTACAGAGCTCACATTTCTGGCAAGAAAAGGGAATCTTGTTACTTCTGTTCATTAAGATTATGTGCTATAAAGTGGTGGCCACTGTGTAATGTTTCCTATGTTCCCTTTTCCCAAATGAGTTTAAATTATTTTTATTGTAGTTACTCTTTCCTTTTCTATCATTCTACATGGGATAATCAAACATAATTTAGCAGTAATTCATCTAACCATGTAGAGCAACAAAAGCAACATTCAGATCCAACTGAGAGAACTGAATGCCAGGAATCCTTGTGTCAAAGTTAGATTGAGTAACTTGATGATACTTTGGGTGGTCTTCTTTCAGGCGAGAGAGAGAGCTGAAAAACAGAAACTAAAATCATCCCCATGCATAGCAGGGAATCGTATCAAATGTCACACTGTGAAATAGGAACTGAGGCAGACCTTGCCCACAGGGAAAGGGGGCATTGTTAACTGTGTATATGTGGTGGCTGGAGACAGAGAATGCCATGCGGACAGGAGCTGACAAGCTCTTTGCCAACTGAATGACTTCATCTATTGTCTCTACTACCACTGCAGGACAGGAACCCTGAACTTCCAGCTGTACACCTAGTTCTAGACTGCAGGTCCTGAGATTAGTGGAAGATAACTTCAAAAATGCCAAACAGGATAGAATTAGCATAGGGAAGAAGACAAAAAATTTCCACTCAAGATAAAGATGTAAATAAGAGAATGAACAGAAAAAGCCAGCCAACAAACTCAATTATGGAGAAATAAATTCATGACTTTCAAAATACAATTGTAGGCCAGGCATGGTGGCTGGGTGGCTCACGCCTGTAATCCCAGCACTCTGAGAGGCCGAGGTGGGTGGATCACGAGGTCAAGAGTTCGAGACCAGCCTGGCTAACATGGTGAACTACTAAGAATACAAAAATTTGCCTGGTGTGGTGGTGCATGCCTGTAATCCCAGCTACTCTGGAGGCTGAAGCAGGAGAATCGCTTGAACCCAAGAGGCAGAGGTTGCAGTGAGCCGAGATTGTGCCACTGAACTCTAGCCTGGACGACAGAGCAAGACTCTATCTCAAAAAAAAAAAAAAAAAAAATTTAAACTACACTCAGAAAATTACTTGAAGTATGTACATTTAAGAACTTGAAGAAAATAAGTGAAGCAATAACATGCTTTACAATCAACAAGACAATGTAGGGAAAAGGCACATTACATTAAGAACCAATGGACATGAAAAATAACCAATTGGAAATTCCGTAAATGAAAAATATATTCGTGGAAATAAAAACATTTAATGAATTGGATACACAGCTGGTCCTCACTTTGCATAGTGTTGCGTTAGCCAAACCTCATGCAACCATGTCTTAACTTTGCATGGTTCTATGATAACTGATGACAGGGTTCTGATAGGTACAGGTTTCATTTAACATAGCATCATGTAAATCAAGGATGGCCTGAACTCTGGCCTGGGCAAAATCAAAAAATGAATTAGTGAATACTGGAAACTAGCACAAAAATTTGCTAATAAATACAGACCAGTAAAGATATTAAAATATGAATGAGAAATGAAGAGAAATAAAAGATTAGATTAAAGAACTATACTAAATGTATAATTTATGAGGCTCTCCAAAAGAATAGAACAATATTGAAAGACTGGTAAAGGATTAAGAATTAAAGAAAAATGTCAGATTTTTAAAGTACCTATTAAATGATAGAAAGGATAAATGAAATAAAACTTAACAAAGCACAGGTAGCACAATTGTGGAACAAAAGGATAAAAAGAAAATTATAAAAGCTAACAGAAAGAGAAGACAGAAAGTCTTAGAAAATAAAGATTATACTGATAGCACACTCTCCTTTCCCAGCAATACATGCCAAAAGACAGTGAAGTAAGGTCTTCAAAGTGCTGAGAAGAGATTACTAATAAAATATATTTTTATATCCAGCTCAAAATCATTCAAGAGCACTTACATAATAAAGAAATTTAAAACCTACAAAACTCCACTGATGCTCGATAAAAGAATTACTCAAAGACATACTTTAGCAAGGAAAAGAAAGTGAGCCCTTGGGGAGGAATGCAATGAACAACAAATAAAGCCTATGAGAGATTTGTCAGTGAAACCAGGCAGAAAACTTGGTATCTGAGTTCTAAAATTCGTAGATGTCTAACTCACATATGAGAAAGCTAAAGTAGCCTGGGGCAGCAGAGTAAAGGCTGTGTCTTGGAAGCAATGGACTCACCTCCAACTATAGGACAAAGGTGCATGAATCCTAGGGATTAAGTAGGGATCTGGAACAGCTCTACCAAGGGAGAAAAAAATCAAACAGAATTAGTAGAGGAGTCCCAAAGAGCCTGTAAAAGCGCTAATGAGAGAAAGATTTGTATTTAAATACCTGCCAGGTCCAGAGAGCCCAGAACAATCTTTTAATAGTTCTGGTCAAGAATTTTCCAATTTTCCAATGATTGATTACAATCCCTGGCGATTGGTGATAAACTCAACTTTCAATCCCTTGCCCCCTCCCCTCCCTGAAGGTTGGTGGGATAGTCCCAACCATCTAATCACATCTTGGTCTTTGTAGTGACTAGCTCACATCCTGAAGCTCTGTAGGGACTGCTAGCCACCAGTCATCTCATTAGCATACCAAAGACACTCTTATTACTATGGAGATTCCAGGGGTTTTAGGAGTTGTGTGTCAGGAACCAAGAACAGAGACCAAATACATATTTCTTATTATAGCACAATATCACAATACTATTTGATATCTTAATCTAGAGTATCACCATTCAGGTCATTGTGTAAATAAAGGAATGTATTCGAAAGTTTTTTCAAAACATCTGCCCCAAAGTAAATTAAAATTTTCACTTCCAGGCCAGGCGCAGTTGCTCAAGCCTGTAATTCCAGCACTTTGGGAGGCCGAGGCAGGTGGATCACTTGAGGTCAGGAGTTTGAGACCAGCCTGGCCAACAGGGTGAAACCCCGTCTCTACTAAAAATACAAAAATTAAAATACAAAAATACAAAAATTAGCCAGGTGTGTGCCTGTAATTCCAGCTATCAGGAGGCTGAGGCAGGAGAATCACTTGAACCCAGAGGCAGAGGTTGCAGTGAGCCTAGATTGTGCCGTTGCATTCCAGCCTGGGTCACAGAGTAAGACTGTCTCAAAATAATAATAATAATAATAATAATAATCACTTCCAAAAACAGATATTGATCGCATTTTTAAAGTGACATTTCATTATCTAAAGAACAAAAACCATTAGTCTCACCAAGTGCCCCATTATATCCATCTTTTCAGCATCTGGCCCATTGGCATGCATGTATATAGGGGAACCTTATCCTTTTGTCGTATATACAGAGGACACCTGATTCACTGAGTAGTGTTATGTGACAGGGTGACAACGAATGTAAATGGACTAAGCCATCACATTTTCCTTTCCAAGTACGTTTCATCTTTTCAGGTTTGGCCCCATGTTTTGTTGTTGTTGTTGTTGTTTGTTTGTTTGTTTTTAATATACGATGACTTGCTTTTCAGGAGAAAAAACTTTGAATCCATATCCCAAAATTATTTGTTTCTTGTAGGCAGCTGGTTCTGCTCTGCCCCTGAGTGTCAGCTACTGTAGTTGGTGCAGGGCTATCGCAAAATAGGTGGCTCAGGTTGTTCTCATGTTATCAAATGGTCCTTGATGCTGTCAAGTCGGGTAGGTGTTGTGCCATTGCTTTTCCTCCATCTGAGTGCAGTATCATTTATAAAAACACTCCAAAATCTCTCATCCCCGCAATGACCCTTCCTAACTGCTGCCTCCTCGAGCTCAACAGAAGTTCATGCTCCTACAACTTACCTTACTAGAGCCCTAGCATGAATCTTTCTTCCACTCTGTGAACCTCAATAGTAGGGCACCTCCTTTATCCCTCAAATTCATTCTTTTTTTTTTTTCTCTTAGAGACAGGGTCTCACTCTGTCACCCATGCTGGAATGCACTGCACAGTTCACTGTAGCTCACTGGGAGGATCAATTGACCTCCCAGGCTCAAGTGATCCTCCCACCTCAGCTTCCCATGCCACAACACCCAGCTAATTTTTGCATTTTTTGTAAAGACACTACAGTTTTGCCATGTTGCCTAGCTGGTCTCGAACTCCTGGCCTCAAGTGATTCTCCCACCTTGGCCATCCCATGTGTTGGGATTACAGATGTGAGCCACCATGCTCAGCCTCAAATTATTTTCATCTTCTCCTCAGTTATTTCCATTCATGTTGTGGGGCCAGGGATTGCCTAACTCCAGACAGGCCATCATCACTCTTTTCTCCTTTTACTTCTTAGGTAACATCACTTTTTATGCTTGAGGCTGGCTTTGAAATGTTAATATCCTGTTAAGACTCCAGTCACATTTGAAAAGGGATTTTTATGGGTAAATCTGGAAATCTATTGCTTATATCATCATTTGCATGAGAATGAGTATTTCAAGTTTAAAAGTAAGTGAAAGGAGCTAGCTAGGGCCACCAGACATTTTTGCCAAGTCAGCAGACCTGTTAGAGAACCCTAAAGAAGAAACAGAAGTAAGAAGAAAAAAACAGAGCTCGTAGAGAACCTTCAGGGATCCAATAATGGATGTGGTTTCTCCAGTGGCTCTTATGTAAACCCCCATCTCCTGCACACACTGCTGCGTCTCTCCTTAAAGTCCCTTCTTTCCCCAGGCCTCTGTTGCTCCCTGCCAGGACCTTTGATCCTTTCCAGCTTCCACTGTGAGCTGGATCAATTACAGATCAATTACAGTGTGTCTCCATGTCATTGCTTAGCTTATTTCACTTGACAACTGGACATTTTCTGCTTGCTCCTCCAGATTTAATCTCCATACTCTTACATCCTAACCTGTACTCCACAAGTCTTTTTCTTTAATTGACACAAATAATTGTGTATATTAATTGTGTAAAACATAATGTGTTTTGAAATACGTGTACATTGTGAGATGGCTAAATCGACCAATTAACATATGTGTTACCTCACATAATTATCATTTTTTTGTGGTGAGAACACTTAAAATCTACTCTCTTAGCAATACCTGAGAATACATTAACTATAGTCTCCATATTGTATGATCAATTTATTCAACTTTTCTTCCTGATGAACTGAAATTTTTTATCATTCGACCAATATCTCCCCAGCACTCTTCACCTGCAGCCCCTAGCAATCACCATTCTACTCTCTGCTTCTACAAGTTCAACATTTTTAGATTCTACATGTGAGAACCTGTGCCTGGCTTATTTCACTTACCATAATGTCCTCCAGGTTCATCCATGTTGTCACAAATAACATGTGACAGTTTGGAAGTTAGTTAATGAGATGTCAGTATGGTCCATCTAAATATTAATGGGAGGCAAGTGCTGCCCTAGTGTTGAACTTCACTTCTAGAGGCAGGTAGCAGAAAAATAAAGGAGGAAAAAATAATAATAATGTATCTAACTATGACTTACATTATTGAGAAATTAAGGTGCATATTGAAGCTCTCAATCTCAACATTGCCAACCATCATTCGAACACAGGATGTGTTTATCATGAAGTATCTTACAGCATCCTAGGAAAATTATAATGATGACTCCCAACTTTCCATTAGCTAGGACTGTAAAGAGTTGCAAATATGTGTCCAACCACAAAGATATTTGACATGTATATGTTGAGCTCTCAACAAGAAAAGTAATTTTGGGCAAAACAATATTAGTAAATGCTGAGAGAAGCTCATCTATTTTACAAATGGAATTTAGGGAAAACAAGCCCCTCTACTGCTTGCTGGATGGATTGGGTTAAGGGCGGGCCTGGTTTTTGTAACTCTCCCCACCCTTCTTGGGATGTGTCAAGCGCAGTGGGCAGCCTTGTTCTGGAATATCCAGTTAAGCTGGATTGCTGGTGGGGGAGGGGGTGGAGCTACGGTTGCACTTTATCAACCTAAGAACAGGATGCACCAACACAATCCCTGATTTTCCTTAATTTTTCCTGGGCCTTGATCTTCTAACAGGATCCACAGAAAACTACCACTGGCACATGGGGGAGTTGACAGTGATAAATTCCAAGGGTAAGTGGGAAGAAAAAGTATCAGGATCCACTGAGGAAGTCAGTTATTGTTAGGTCAGGCAACATCAACACAATAGACATCTGTTCCATTGAGAAAAAGACCTCTGTAAAACTGATGGAGCTGTCAGCATAAGTCATGCTCTTTAGGCATGTTGTAAAATGACCTGACCTGCAGAGAGTAGGCTGGAGTATTAGAATCCTCATTCCTACCATCAGTGGAATCTGTCATGGCAGAATTTTGTTCCCTGCATGGTTTCCCCAAAGGTACACTGATTATTAACTTTTAAATTTGTAGCTTACGAACTATAGGAGGATCTAGCTCTGAATTGAAGATAATGCAATTCTACTGGCTAGCTATCCCTCAGTTGTTCCAGATTCAATAGGTTTCTATTGGGTATCCATGCATGCAAACATCAGGGTTCAACGGTTAATAAGACAATCATGATCCCTGCGCTATAGATCTTATGATCTAGTTGTCCTTCTGTTAGAAAGATCACAGTATCAAGAATCAGTCGCTGGGCATGATGGCTCATGGCTGTAATCCCAACACTTTGGGAGGCTGAGGCAGTAATCCCAGCACTTTGGGAGGCTGAGGCAGGTGGATCACCTGAGGTCAGGAGTTCAAGACCAGCCTGAGCAACATGGAGAAACCCTGTCTCTACTAAAAGTACAGAATTAGGTGGATGTGGTGGCACATGCCTGTAATCCTAGCTACTCGGGAGGCTGAGGCAGGAAAATCTCCTGAACCCAAAAGGTGGAGGTTGCGGTGAGCCGAGATCACGCCACTGCACTCCAGCCTGGGCAACAAGAGTAAAACTCTGTCTCAAAAAAAAAATAAAAAAGAATCAAAATAAAAAAGTTCCAATTGACTGAGTTAGAAGGAACTGCCCAATCCCCTCCATTTATCAATTTTAAAATAACTCTGAAAAGATTATATCTGTGTATATAAGGTTCAAAACTAATTAAAGAGAGGACTAGAACCCAGGTCTACTGACTCCCAGACCTTCCCTGTTTGTTGATACTCTACCCTCCTTTCTACCCACTATCCAAACAAGCCTAGTTTCACATATAGAGTCCTTACACTGGTAAATGTCTGCTGACACATGCAGCAGTGGATGATTATTAACTCTGGCGAAAGCAATACGTTGTCTAGTGTATTAACCAACTGCTAGAACACAGTGGTCACATAGATTTGTTTTTTATGAAACTTTATTTCTAAAACCAAAGTCCAACAGAAAGCTGAACTCATGGAAAGCATTTCACATAAAATTGAATTTGATGGACAGATTTAAAGGGCAAATATTAAATAATGGCTTTAATCTTTATTCTTTTATATATGTCAAGAAAGCCTCATCAAAGTTTACATTTCATATGCATGAAATATTCCTTTAAGTTGGCTTATCAGATTACTAAAAGAACTTTGTACCAGAGATTTTTTTTTAAATGTGCTAGGCTAAGACAACATTGTGAAATACATTTAGGAGTGGGAAGACAGGCTGACCTCCCTATTTTTTTCCTTCTTCTCCCTTTAGGAATCCAATGAGTTCAATGTCTTCTAGTCAATGTATGAGGTAGAGCAGTTGAATACCTGAGAAAATTGGCAAGTAGTCAATATTCTAGTTGTCTCACAAAGATTTCTTTTTTAAAAAGAAGACCCAAGGAAAACACTATCAATAGAAAGAATTGAATGTTTATAAGGAATTTAGGCAACACCAGGAAAGTGTTTGTGGGGGAGGGGAAGTGTGAAGGGAGAGAAGTGGAGAGATGGGAGGGGTGGAGGGAGAGAGAAGTGGGGGATGGGAGGGGTGGAGGGAGAGAGAAGTGGGGGGATGAGAGAGTGGAGGGAGAGAGAAGTGGGGAGATGGGAAGGTGGAGGGAAAGGGAAGTAGAGAGATGGGAGGGTGGAGGGAGAGAGGAGAGGGGAGATGGGAGGGTGGAGGGAAAGGGAAGTGGAGAGATGGGAGGGTGGATGGACAGAAAAGTAGGGGAATGGGAGGGGTGGAGGGAGAGAGAAGTGGACGATGGGAGCTGTGGAAAGGGAGAGAAGTGAGGGGTTGGGAAGAGTGGAGGGAGAGAGAAGTGGAGGGATGGGAGGATGGAGGGAGAGAGAAGTGGGGAGATGGGGGGAGAGAGAAGTGGGGAGATGAGGGGGTGGAGGGAGAGAGAAGTGGAAGATGGTAAAGAAGAGAAAAGGAAGTTGGGTTCACATTTTCTCTCAATCCAGTGGGGAAGATCCTGATATCATTCCTATATTCTGGATGAGAAAACCGAAGTTCACATTTGTCACTTACTGAAGGTCACGTGACCAGAAATGCAAAGCCTGATCTGACTCATACTCCTAATTAGAAATGTTATGTGCTTTCTTTTAGCCAGGCATTGCTACTCTTTCAGTTGTTCCAGGAATATCCATTATTGTGTTTGATTCTCACAGCAACCCCAGAAAATAAATGTTACTCTCAATTTCAAAACTAAGAAACTGCCTCAAAGAGGTTAAGTCATTTTGCATAAGGACCCACAGTAAAAAGAGAGAGCATTTAGCAAATAAGTGAGAGCAGAGCTCTGCCCTTTTTATTATTTCAGTGTTCCCCAAACACACTCTGGGGATTTGAGGTAAACAAATGCCACAGTGTCCTAATCCATTTGAGAAAGGTGATCTTTACATAAAGTTTGATGTGAAGTGTCCTGAAAACATCTGGATCAACCCAGACAAACTTTCTCAACTAGAAAATCTGCTGCCTTCTAGAGTAGACGTTTCTAACGTAATTGGAGAAACAGTGGAGGTAGAGCTTCCAGAATGTGATTAACACTTGAGGCTAAGGAGGTTGGTCAGAGGCGAAGACTAAACCAAACCACAGCTCTGATGGAGAAAGCCGCAGCCCTCCTGTTCCAGGAGGGATGTGGCTGCCCATCCGCAAACTCTGCAAATGAACCGCACAGGTGGGCTTTCCTTCCACACTTGCCTGATTTGTTCTTAGCGATCCCGCCAGAGTGTCCTATCAATCCAGGCGAACTGACAAACATCCATGGGTCTGTGCGTAACTTTTAAAATTGGTGTAGTATCTATGGCATGTATAGTTTAATCACAAAGCTTCATATCTTCGTTTCAACTGTTCCCATAGCAGAATAATGCACTTGAAAAGAAATAAAGCTCCCTTTCCCATGTAGGTTATACGTTTCGATCCTGTGCTTGATTTTTATTAGTGTTGTGCAGATTTTATGTCTCATATTTTAAATTCAGATCCCATATTGTAAAGTTTGTATACTTTATCCTAAAGCTTTGCGTTTGGCTGCACCTGAATAAGCTGATACAAATAGAAGAATCTCATAGCCTGTATCTATCATTTAGATGCATGGAAAAAATAGGCTTTGCATACAATGAGTTTGGAGCTGAGTAGGAACAATGGAAAAAATGACATTAGTTGTGGTTGTAAAGCTTTTTGTTTGTTTGTTTTTTACCATCCTGTGAAAGGGTTCTGAAACTCAATAACAAAAAGCAGTTGGTGTTTTAAAATAGTTCTGTTCTTAGAAGCCTGAACATTCTCTTCAACGACTTTTACATTTTATATTTTTATTTAAAAGGTAATACTTAAAATTAATGGCAGCTTATTTTGGATAGCCAAGCAATGCAGCAAAGTTTCAGTGTGGGCTTTGTACTGACGTTTATTGATGCTAATGGTAACAATGTTTAACCTTTAATGTGCTGGCAAACATGTTTGGTTGCTAATTAGGTCAGCATATCCTGATGTCACATTTGTACCTAATGTCTGTTAGGTTCATACCAGCTAAAGGCAAACTGGTATCTAGGTACAATGTACAAAGGAAGTTTCAACAATATTTAAACAGAGAAAAGTGCTAGATAATCACATGGCATAAAGTCCTAAGGGGAGCTGAATTCAAGCTATTACTAGGGTTGGCCATAGCGCTAAAAATTAGATAACATGATTGCTCAATATATGAGGTCTCAGCAGCCGAAAAAAAAAAAAAAAGAAAAAAGAAAAAAGAAAAGAAAAGAAAAAGAAGATACAAATACAATTGAAAGCAATGTTTAAAAGAATGATTTAAAATATTGGGCATAGAGGCTCATGCCTGTAATCCCAACATTCTGGGAGAGACCAACCCGGGCAGTATAGGGAGAACCTGTCTCTACCCAAAAAAAAAAAAAAAAGAAAAAGTGAGGTAGATGTAGTGGCTCATGCCTTTAGTCTTAGCTCCTCAGGAAGCTAAGGTGGGAGATCACTTGAGCCCAGGAGATTGAGGCTGCAGTGAGCCATGGTTATGCCACTGCACTCCAGTCTGGGCAACAGAGTGAGACTCTGTCTCAAAAACAAAACATTATAAAGTTATAAACTTCATTAAGGCTTGTTTGCTTCATTCTCATGTAATTATTAAATTTTATAAATCAATGAGCAGTAACCAAAAATAGCTTTTATTATGTTTCAGAATATCTTGTCTGTCACACTAGACTTTGCCATTTTTGCCCAAGTATCCATTTTACCTATAGGTAGAAATACCCTGATGTTTATTTGAGTATCTCCCCCTCCTTTACGCAGCCCATAGCAGATATCAGACAGCATATTAGAACATTTCCATAACTGCAGAAAGTTCTGTGGGATACCACTGATCTAGATCTCAACTGAGATTATATAACATTAATGTATTTTATAAACTTCAAAGCACTTCTTTAAAAATCCTTATTATTATTATTATTATTATTATTATTACTGAGATAGAGTCTTGCCCTGTCGCCCAAGCTGAAGTGCAGTGATGTGATCTGGGCTCACTGCAACCTCTGCCTCCTGGGTTCAAACCATTCTCCCACCTCAGTCTCCTGAGTAGCTGTGATTACAGGTGCATGCCACCACACGCAGCTAATTTTTTGTATTTTTAGTAGAAACAGGGTTTCACCATGTTGGCCAGGTTGGTCTCCAACTTCTGACCTCAGGTGATCCACCCACCTTGACCTCCCAAAGTTCTGGGATTACAGGCAGGAGCCACCATGCCTGGCCTCCCTCATTATTATGATTATTAATCATTTTAAGTCACAGGAAGGGAGTAATTTTCTACAAATAAATGGAGAATGGCTATTTCTAATAAAAACTTTTAACACTTTCATAAAATGAGCATTACTCAGTTACTATTTAATCCCTATCTTTCTTGAAGACTTGTTTAAAATAAAATTGCTTTCTCCTAGAACATTATACAGTTTTTCAACTCTAGTTATTTTGTGCCTTTCCTGATTGCCCAACTTAAATATAGAAAACTATAAAGATACTTAATCAGCGAGTTTTGCTTCCAGGAGTTAAATCAGCTTGACATTGAACTATCAAATAGATTAGGAATAGTATAGATTTTAACTATTAAAGTCGTAGTTTTCTATCATAGAGCTTTTGATTTGAGAACTATAACAACACAAATTCCCTGGTTACCTAAATTCATTCTCCAAACTCCATCCATACACAGGAACTGAATTCATTTAGATAACATAGGAAGAAATAATTGTATAAAGAATAAAGCATGCCTCCAAAAGTTTTGTCCTTAGAAATCTCTCCCAGAGGGCCAAGAAATAGTACTGGCCAATGACATTCATTCCATGAGAAAATGGGTATTAGTGCTTTTTTTAATAGGTTGTTTTTGTGCCTTTTAAACACATATTGAAGACAGAAAATCACGCAGTTCTGATGTGTGCAAAAAAGTCATTTATACCAATGGCAATTTAAAATAAAATATTTAGAAATGCAATTAAAAAGAAAGGCTAGGCACAATGGCTCACACCTATAATCTCAGTACTTTGGAATGCCAAGGCAGACAGTTCGAGAGCAGCCTGGCCAACATGGGGAAACCTCGTCTCTACTACAAATACAAAATTAGCCTGATGTGGTGGTACACATCTGTAATCCCAGCTACTTGGGAGACTGACACACGAGATTCACTGGAAGGTGGAGGTTGCAGTGAGCTGAGACCACGCCATTGCACTCCAGGCTGGGCAACAGAGTGAGACTCTGTCTCAAAACTTGATTAATTAATTAATTAAATTTAAAAAAATAAAGACTATGGGCCGGGTGCAGTGGCTTACACCTGTAATCCCAGCACTTTGGGAGGCTGAAGCAGTTTGATCACTTGAGGCCAGAAGTTCGAGACCAGCCTGGGCAACATGGCAAAATCCCATCTCTAAAAAGTACAAAAATTAGCTGGGGGTCAGGTGCAGTGACTCACACATGTAATTCCAGCACTTTGGGAGGCTGAGGCGGAAGAATCACTTGAAGTCAGGAATTCGAGACCCAGACTGGCCAACATGGTGAACTTCATCTCTGTTTAAAATACAAAAAGTAGCCCAGCGTGATAGCATGTGCCTGTAGTCCCAGCTACTCGGAAGGCTGACGCAGGAGAATCACTTGAACCCAGGAGGTAGAGGTTACAATTAACCGAGATCGCACTACTGCATTCCAGCCTGGGGGACAGAGCAAGACTCTTGTCTCAAAAAATGAACAACAAAAAAAAGAGAGAGAAACTATAGAGAAAAACATATATGGACATACCTTGAAGATAATGCAGGTTTTATACTAGACCACTGCAATAAAACAAATACTGCAACAAAGTGATTCACGTGAATTTTTTGGTTTCCCAGTGCATATAAAAGTTACGTTTACACTATACTGTGGTCTATTAAGTGTGTAATAGCATTATGTCTTACAAATGCACATACCTTAATCTAAAAAATATTTTATTGCCAAAAATGCTAATGATCATCCAAACCTTCAGTGAGTCATAATCTTTTTGCTGGTGGAGGGTCTTGCCTCGATGTTGATGGCTGCTGACTGATCAGGGTGGTGGGTGCTGAAGGTTGGGGTGGCTGTGGCCATTTCTTAAAATAAGACTACAACAAAGATTGCCTCATTGATTGACTTCCTTTCACAAAAGATTTTTCTGTACCATGAGATGCTGTTTGATAGCATTCTACCTCCAGTAGAACTTCTCTTAAAATTGGTCAGTCCTCTCAAACCTTCCCACTGCTTTATCAACTAAGTTTATTTACTATTCTAAATCCTTTGCTGTTATTTCAACAACATTCACGGTATCTTCACCAGGAGTAGATTCTATCTTAAGAAACCACTATCAGCTGGGCACAATGGCTCATGCCTGTAATCCCAACACCTTGGGAGGCCAAGGCAGGAGGATTGCTTGAGCCCAGGAGCTCGAGACCAGCCTGAACAACAAAGCAAGACCCTTTCTCTATTTAAGAAAATAAAAATTAAAAAAAAATTTAAAGGAACCACCATCTTTGCTCATTCATAAGAAACAATATCTTTCTTTCTTTTTTTTCAGACAGAGTCTCGTTCTGTTGCCCAGGCTAGAGTGCAGTGTGTGGCACACTCTCAGCTCACTGCACCTCCCATCCTCCCACTTTAGCCTCCTGAATAGCTGAGACTGCAGGTGCACACCACCAGCTCAGCTAATTTTTGTATTTTTTGTAGAGACAGAGTTTCACCATGTTGTCAAGGCTGGTCTTGAACTCCTGGACTCAAGCAATCCACCCACCTTGGCCTCCCAAAGTGCTAGAATGACAGACGTGAGCCACAGCACCTGGCCAATTTCTTATTCGTTAAAGTTTTATTTAGAGATGGCAACAGTTCAGTCACATCTTCAGGCTCCACTTCTAATGCTAGTTCTCCTGCTATTTCAGCACACCTGCAGTTACTTTCTCCATTGAAGTCTTGATGCCCTCAGAGTCATCCATTAGAGTTGGAATCAACTTCTTCCAAACTCCTGTTAATATTCAGAGATATATACACACATACACATACATACATACATACTATATATATATATATATATATATATATATTTTTTTTTTTTTTTTTTTTAGAGACTGAGTCTCAGTCACCCAGGCTGGGGTACAGAGGTAGGATCATAGCTCACTGCAGTCTCGAACTCCTGGGCTCAAGAACCCTCCTGCTTCAGCCTCCCAGGTAGCTAGGATTATCATACCTGGCTGATGTTGATATTTTGACCATCTCCCATGAATCATGAATTTTTTTTGTTTTTTGTTCTTTTGAGAGAAGCTCTGTCTCTCTCTCTTTGACACTCAGGCTGGAGTGCAGTGGCATGATCTCGGCTCACTGCAACCTCCACCTCCCAGGTTTATGCAATCCTCCTGCTACTGCAGGCGTGCACCACCATGCCTGACTAATTTTTGTATTTTTAGTAGAGACATGGTTTCACCATGTTGGCCAGGCTGGTCTCTAATTCCTGACCTCAGGTGATCCACCCACCTCGGCCTCCCAAAATGCTGGGATTACAGGCATAAGCCATTGCACCCAGCCTTTCATGAATATTCTTAATAACATCTAAAATTGTGAATTCTTTCCAGAAGGCTTTCAATTTTACTGCATCCAGATTCAGCAGAGGAATCAATATCCATGGCAATTATAGCCTTACAAAATGTATTTCTTAAATAATAAAATTTGAAATTTGAATTTACTTCTTGATCCATGGGCTGCAGAAGAGATGTGTTAACAGGCATAAAGACAACATCAATATCCTTGTGTATCTCCATCAGAGCTCTTGGGTGACTAGGTATATTGTCAATGAGCAGTAATATTTTGAAAGATATACTTCTTTCTGAGCAGTAGTTCTTAACAGTGGGCCTAAAATATTCAGTAAATCATGCTGTAAACAGATGTGCTGTCCTCCAGGCTTGGCTGTTCCATTTATAGAGCACAAGCCAAGCAGATTTAGCATCATTCTTAAGGGCCCTAGGATTTGGGGAATGGCATTTGTGCATGGCTGCACCACCTTTGTCCCTGGGTCCATCCTCCTAATTGTAGCCTACAGTGCTGATAGGCATATCATTAGGACTAAGGTTTACCTAAGGGGTGACTGCTTGAAAGCAAATGGTAAAACTTAGACATGCCCCAATGTCTATGAATGCACATGAGGTCTTTCATGTTGTGAGACAATGGAGGAGGGAGCTGGGAAAAAAATAAGGGGTGGACTGTGGGTGAAGGATGGAGGTGGGAGTTCAGCTCTCCCCACACTGCCAAATTCCAGGGGAAAACCAGAAGCCTCAAAATTATAAACTTTCACTTGGCCTTCCAGGTTATGATGAAGGCAAATTTGGCAATGCAGGAGAATGGTGCCTATTTTACTGAATAGTTTATTGTCTGTTTAGACAATGGATATGCGAGCATCCTTTTTTTTCCTGCCCTGCACCTGGCCTCACAAATGTGTCTATACAAGGAAAGCAAACCTTAAGTGAGATCAAGAGTCCTGTGGGAGCTGGAGCTGGACAGAATGAAATCTCAGCAGGAATGTGCAGAAATTCTGGCAAGGCTGTGCAATGTGTGGTTTAGCTGACATCTGGGTTACATTTAAATATTTGGAAAATATCAAAATCAGATAAGGCAAAGTATGATAACACTGTACTCCATAAAATGATGGCCTCATCCCCAGAAAACTTACAATCAAATTAAAGAACACGTAAACAAAGTCAAAACTACATTCACAACAATTTTTTTTTATATTTTAAAGGATGAGCAGGACTATTAAATGCACAAACAAATTACATAACACCTAAAACATCCAGAGTATTACATCTTATTTTAGTTTTCCAGCTAATAGAGAAATGGTAAAACAAACAAAAAAAAAACATAGAGAATTGCCAGATATTATTTTAGTGGTCTGTCCCTGAATGTTCAACCCAAAGAGTTAAGATGAGATGAGATTATGAAACCACAGTCACACCTCCATGTACACAGAAAACCATGGTGCCGTATTTTCTTCACAAGGCCATAAGAAGTCCTGACCAGCCAAATTTAGATCATACTTGCTTTGAGTGCCCATCAGATTTTCTTTCTTATTGGCTAACTTCGGTGGCAATTAGAGACCAAGTTCAGCCAGGTTAATTGTGGGCAGCATGCAATATACAGAGCATTGGTACAAAAGACAAACTCCCTGAATGTTAGTCTCAACTCTGAACTCTAACAAGCTTTGTGACCTTAGGAGGCCATGAAACCTCTCTGTGACTCATCTTTATTTAATTTTAATTTTTTTTTTTTTTGAGACAAGATCTCACTTTGTTGCCCAGGCTGGAATGCAATGGCACAGTCATAGTTCACTGTAGCCTCAAACTCCTGGGCTCAAGCCATCCTGCTGCCTTAGCCCCCCAATAGCTAGACTACAGCCCTGCACCCCTATACCTAGATAATTTTTTTTTATTTTTTGCACAGATCACGGGGCAGTCTCAAAAAGAAAAAAAAAATAAGTTGGTAAATGTAGTTTCCTAAATTTAAGCCCCTTTTTCTAATCCCAGCAGAACTTCTGAAGCATTATCCCTGAATAATGATTTGTAATTGAACATGCCCCAGAGGCACACGCAAGTAGACAAATATACAATTTGTCACATAGAATATGAGTCAGCAAGAAAGCTGAATAAAACAAGGATCAGTATCAACTTGCCCAGTTGCTCAGCCTTCCACAGTGGCATGGGGCCATCTCTGAATTTAGCTTCCCTGTAAATAGCTACCTAATTCCAGAACCTCACATAAAGGAAGTTGATGCATTATTTGTTGGGCAACAGTGCCATAGTGATGGTAAAAGGCCCCAGGCACAATGTAAAATATCTGTGCCTTCACTATTTCAATGCTGCTGCTTGAAGTGCTAGATTTTGCAGCATCTAGTGCCTTGTGGACTTTCATGAATCAGATCCCTATGTGTCTCAGTGTGATCCGTCTTCTTCATTCTCTGATTGTCAGTGTCTGGTAGAAATGATACCTTCAGAGAACTATTATTGAAGAACAAAAGTCTACTATTATCCAATTATCAGTTCACAACTTCTTCTCCTTTTTTTAAAAAACAGGGTCTGGCTCTGTCACCCAGGCTGGAGTGCAGTGGCACAATCTCACTCACCGTAAACTCTGCCTTCAGGACTCAAGTGATTCTCATGCTTCAGCCTCCTGAGTAGCTGGGACTGCAGGCATTAGCCCACATGCCCAGCTAATTTTTGTATTTTTATTAGATATGGGGTTTCACCATGTTGGCCAGGCTGGTCTTGAACTCCTGACCTTAGGTGATCTGCCTGCCCCAGCATCTCAAAGTTCTGGGATTACAGGCATGAGCCGCTATGCCCAGACACATTTACCAACTTCAATATTCTTGTATTTTAGAATTTGACGTTTAGAGGGCAATAGGATAGTCATGGCAGATGGGAGGCAAGACTAGAGGCAGCTCTAGACTGAGCAGTATCCGGAGGCTTGCGCTGTGAATTTAGCTCCAGATTGACTACAAGAACAAACCAGCAGTCCCTAGAGGACCCACAGACCCTCTGAAAGAAGCAGACTGCTCCTGAAGGACCCAGGAGACACCCCAAATATTGAGTGCCCCAAATGTGGAAGTGGGAAAGGGAGAGCCTCCTCTCCCAAACACACACCCCTACTGGAGAAACTGAAGGTCTGTTTGCAGGAGAAGTTTCCAACTTTACCTGGAGCTGAGTCAATTTAGAGAGCCAAGCAAAATAAGGGATAGACAAAGCAGCATAAAGGCCCTGGGAGCTCACTGGGTCCCCAAGCAGGCCATTTCTAACTGGCACCATGGGGATCCATTGGCAGGGCAGCCAGAGGAGCCGAGTTGTGGGGGTAAAACTACACAGGGAGAAGGAAATCTCTAGCTGAACTGTGCAACAATTTGAATGGGGCAAGGAGCCTCCTGGCCAGAACTTGAGGGAGGGTGCATATCTGGTGTGCAGACTCCATAGGCTAGGGAAGAACCAAGCCCTTTCCTTTCACAACTGGGCAGTGGGTAACCTGAGGCAAGTTTTCAAGCCCATCTCGCCCTCTGCCTGGAAACAGACTTAGGTCTGTTGTGGAGTGGGCACAATGGAGTGAGACTAGCCCTTCAATTTACATGGGAGTCAGGCGAGGCCTATGACTGCCGGCTTTCCCCCAACCTGCATGACTCAGCAGAGGCAGCCATAATCTTCCTAGGTATACAACTCCGTTAACATGGGAATCTCACCCCCATCCACCACAGCAGCTGCAGTAAGACCTGCCAAGAAAAGTCTGAGCTCAGACACACTTAGCCCTGCCCTTAGCTGATGGTCCTTATCTACCCATCCTGGTAGCAGAAGACAAACGGCATATAATCTTGGGAGTTCTAAGGTCCCACCCACCACAGTCCACAGCTGATGCTCTCTGGAAAGCACCACCTCCAAGTAGGAGGCTATCTGGCACAAAATAGAGCATTAAACCACCAAAGCTAAGAACCCTCATGAAGCCCATTGCACCACCCCACCACCTCCACCAGAACATGTGCTGGCATCCACAGCTGAGAGACTCGTAGACAGTTCACATCACAGGACTCTGTGCAGACAACTCCCAGTACCAGCCCAGAGTCAGGTAGACTCACTGGGTTTCTAGACCCAGAAGAAAAACAATAATCACTGCAGTTCCCCTCACAGGAAGCCACATCCATAGGAAAAGTGGGAGAGTACTACATCAAGGGAACACCCTGTGGGACAAAAGAATCTAAATAGCAGCCTTCAGCCCAAAACCTTCCCTCTAACAGAACCTATGCAAATGAGGAGGAACCAGAAAACCAACACTGGTAATATGACAAAACGAGGCTCTTTAACACCCCCCAAAATCACACTAGTTCACCAGAACTGGATCCAAACCAAGAAGAAATCCCTGATTTACCTGAAAAAGAATTCAGGAGGTTAGTATTAAGCTAATTCGGGAGGCACTAGAGAAAGGCAAAGTTCAATGCAAGGAAATTTAAAAAAAAAAAAAAATACAAGAAGTGAAGGGAGAAATATTCAAGGAAATAAATATCTAAAGAAAAAACAATCAAAAATTCAGGAAATATTGGACACACTTATAGAAATGCAAAATGCTCTGGAACATCTCAGCAGTAGAACTAAACAAGCAGAAAAAAAGAAATTCAGAGCTCAAAGACAAGGTCCAACAAAGACAAAGAAAAAAAGAATAAGAAAATATGAACAAAGCCTCCAAGAGATCTGAGATTATGTTAAATGACCAAACCTAAGAATAATTGGCATTCCTGAAGAAGAAAATTCTAAAAGCTTGGAAAACATATTTGGGGGGAATAATCAAGGAAAACTTCCCCAGCCTTGCTAGAGACCTAGACATCCAAATACAAGAAGTACAAAGGACACCTGGGAAATTCATCACAAAAATATCATAACCTAGGCACATTATCATCAGGTTATCCAAAGGGAAGACAAAGGAAATAATCTTAAGAGCTGTGAGACAGAAGCACCAGGTAAACTATAAAGAAAAACCTATCAAGTTAACAGCAAATTTCTCAGCAGAAACCTTGCAAGCTAGAAGGGATTTAGGGTCCTATTTTAAGCCTCCTCAAACAAAACAATTATCAGTCAAGAATTTTGTATCCAGCAAAACTAAGTATCATATATGAAGGAAAGATACAGTCTTTTTCAGACAAACACATGTTAAGAGAATTTGCCACTACCAAGCCACCTTCTAAAATGAAGCTCTAAATCTTGATACATATCCTGGAAACACATCAAAACAGAACCTCTTTAAAGCATAAACCACACAGGATCTATAAAACAAAAATATAGGTTAAAAGCAAAACCAACCAAAAAAAAAATAAAAAAGCACACAGGCAATAAATAGCATGGTGAATGCAATGGTACCTCACATTTCAATACTAACATTGAATGTAAATGGCCTAAGTACTCCACTTGAAAGACAAGGAACTGCAGAATGGATAAAAACTCACAAACCAACTATCTGCTGCCTTCAGGAGACTCACCTAACATATAAGGACTCATATAAACTTAAAGTAAAGGGGTGGAAAAAGGCATTTCATGCAAATGGACACAAAGATGAGCAGGGATAGGTATTCTTATATCAGACAAAACAAACTTTAAAGCAACAGCAGTTAAAAGAAACAAAGAGGGACATTATATAATGGTAAAAGGCCTTGTCCAACAGGAAAATATCACAATCCTAAACATACATGCACCTAACACTGGAGCTCCCAAATTTATAAAACAATTACTAATAGACTGAAAAAATGAGATAGACAGCAATAAAATAATAGTGGGAGATTTTGATACACAACTGACAGCACTAGATAAGTTATCAAGACAGAAAGTCAACAAAGAAACAGTGGATTTAAACTATACTTTGGAACAAATGGACTTAACAGATATATACAGAATATTTCATCCAATAACTGCAGAATACACTTTATATTCAATAATGCATGGAACCTTCTCCAAGATAGACCATATAATAGGCCATAAAACAAACATCAATAAATTTAAGAAAATTGAAATTATATAAGCACTCTCAGACCTCAGTGGAATAAAACTGGAAATCAACTCCTAAAGGAACCTTCAAAACCATGCAAATACATGGAAATTAAATAACCTGCTCCTGAATGAGCATTGGGTCAAAAATGAAATAAAGATGGAAATTAAAAAATTCTTCAAGCTGTACAACCATAATGATACACCCTCCCCAAACCTCTAGGATACAGGAAAGGTGGTGCTAAAAGGAAAGTTTGTAGCCCTAAACACCTACATCAAAAAGTCTGAAGGAGCACAAACAGACAAACTAAGGTCACACCTCAAGGAATTAGAGAAACAAAATTAAATCAAACTGAAACCCAGCAGAAAAGAGGAGATAACCAAGATCAGAGCAGAACTAAATGAAATTGAAACAAAAAAAATACAAAAGATAAATGAAACAAAAAGCTGGTTCTTTGAAGAGATAAATAAGATTGCTAAACCATTAGAAAGATTAACCAAGAAAAAAAGAGAGAAAATCCAAATAACCTCACTAAGAAATGAAACAGGTGATATTACAACTGACACTACTGAAATACAAAAGATCATTCAAGGCTACTATGAACACCTTTACACACATAAACTAGAAAACCTAGAAGGGATGGATAAATTCCTGGAAAAATATAACCCTCCTAGCTTAAATCAGGAAGAATTAGATACCCTGAACAGACCAATAACAAGCAGTGATATTGAAATGGCAATTTAAAACTTACCAACAAAAGAAAGCCCAGGACCAGATGGATTCACAGCAGAGTTCTACCAGAAAGTCAAAGAAAAACTGGCACCAATCCTTTTGACACTATTCCACAAGATAAAGAAAGAAGGAACCCTCCCTAATACATTCTATGAAGCCAGCATCACCCTAATACCAAAACCAGGAAAGGGCATAACCAAAAAAGAAAACTACAGACCGATATCCTGGATGAACACAGATGCTGAAATCCTTAACAAAATACCACCTAATTGAATCCAACAACATATCAAAAAGATAATCCACCATGATCAAGTAGGTCTCATACAAGGGATTTAACATACACAGGGATTTAACATACACAAGTCAATAAATGTGATACATCACATAAACAGAAATAAAGACAAAAAAGTCACATGATCATCTCAATAGATGCAGAAAAAGGATTCAACAAAATCCATCATCTCTTTATGATTAAAACTCTCAGCAAAATTGGCATACAAGGGACATTCCTTAATGTAATAAAAGCCATATATGACAAACCCACAGCCAACATAATACCAAATGGGGAAAAGTTGAAAGCATTCCTTCTGAGAACTGGAACAAGACAAGGATGCCCACTCTCACCACTCCTCTTTAACACAGTACTGGAAGTCCTAGCCAGAGCAATCAGACAAGAGAAAGTGATAAAAGGCATCCAAATCAGAAAAGAGGAAGTCAAACTGTCACTGTTTGCTGACAATATAATCGTTTACCTTGAAAACCCTAAAGGCTCCTCCAGAAAGCTTCTAGAATGAATAAAATAATTCAACAAAATTTCTGGATACAAGATTAATGTACACCAATCAATAGCTCTTCTATTCAACAGTAGTGACCAAGTGGAGAATCAAATCAAGAACTCAACCCTTTTATAATAGCTGCAAAAAATAAAAAATAAAATACTTAGAAATATACCTAACCAAGAAGTCAAAAGACCTCTACAAGGAAAACTACAAAACACTGCTGAAAGAAATCATAGACAACACAAACAAATGGAAGCACATCCCATGCTCATGTATGAGTAGAATCAATATTGTGAAAATGGCCATACTGCCAAAAGCAATCTACAAATTCAATGAAATCCCCATCAAAATACCACCACCATTCTTCACAGAATTAGAAAATCAATTCTGAAATTCATATGGAACCAAAAAAGAGCCCACATAGCCCAAGCAAGACTAAGCAATAAAAACAAATCTGGAGGCATCACACTACCTGATTTCAAACTATGCTATAAGGCCATAGTCACCAAAACAGTGTGGTACTGGTATAAAAATAGGCACATAGACCAATGGAACAGAATAGAGAACCCAGAAATAAACCCAAATACTTACAGCCAACTGATCTTCGACAAAACAAATGCAAACATCAAGTGGGAAAAGGACACCCTTTTCAACAAATTATGCTGGGATAATTGGCTAGCCACATGTAGGAGAATGAAACTGGATTCTCATCTCTCGTCTTATGCAAAAATCAACTCAAGATGGATTAAGGACTTAAACCTAAGACCTGAAACTACAAACATTCTAGAAGATAACATTGGAAAAACCCTTCTAGACATTGGATTAGGCAAGGATTTCATGACCAAGAACCCAAAAGTAAATGCAATAAAAACAAAGATAAATAGTTGGGACTTAATTAAACTAAAGAGCTTTTGCACAGCAAAAGGAAGAGTCAGCAGAGTAAACAGACAACCCACAGAGTGGGAGAAAATCTTCACAATCTATACATCTGACAAAGGACTAATTTCCAGAATCTACAAGGAACTCAAACAAATCAGCAAGAAAAAAAAAATCCCATCAGAAAATGGGCTAAGGACATTAACAGACAATTCTCAAAAAAAGATATACAAATGGTCAACAAACATATGAAAAAGTGTTCAACATCACTAATGATGAGGGAAATACCACCATCATTCTTCACAGAATTAGAAAAACAATTCTGAAATTCATATGGAACCAAAAAAAAGCCCTAGTAGCCAAAGCAAGACTAAGCAGAAATGCAATACTACTTTACTCCTGCAAGAATGGCCATAATCAAAATATCAAAAAACAATAAATGTTGGTGTGGATGCGGTGATCAGGGAACACGTCTACACTGCTGGTGGGAATGTACTAGCACAGCCACTATGGAAAACAGTGTGGAGATTCCTTAATGAACTAAAAGTAGAACTATGATGTGATCCAGCAATCCCACTACCAGGCATCTACCCAGAGGAAAAGAAGTCATTATACGAAAAAGATACTTGTACACACAGGTTTATAGCAGCACAACTCACAATTGCAAAATGGTGGAATCAACCCAAAGTCCTATTGATCAATGAGTGGATAAACTTTGTTATATATATATGATGGAATACTACTAAGCCATAAAAAGGAATGAATTAACAGCATTTGCAGTGACCTGAATGAGATTGGAGACTATTATTCTAAGTGAAGTAACTCAGGAATGGAAAACCAAACATCGTATGTTCTCACTGATATGTAGTAGCTAAGCTATAAGGATGCAAAGGCATAAGAATGGTACAATAGACTTTGGGGACTTGGGGGGGAACAGAGGGAGAAGGGCAAGCAATAAAAGACTACAAATATGGTTAAGTATATAGTGCTTGGGTGATGGGTGCACCAAAATCTCACAAATCACCATTAAAGAACAACAAAATTAGCCAGGTATGGTGGCACATGTCTGTAATCCCAGCTACTCAAGTGGCTGGGGCACAAGAATCACTTGAACCTGGGAGGCAAAAGTTGCAGTGAGTCAAGATCTTGTCACTCTATACTCCAGTCTGGGTAACAGAACAAGATTCTGTTCAAAAAAAAAAAAAAGGAATAACTATAATCACAAATATCTGTTAATGATACACAATATAAAAAGAAGCAAACTCTGGCTACAAGAACAAAAAATATGAATGTATGTGGGAGGGACAAAAGTGTATATTTTCTGTATATAATTAAGCTAAAGTGTTACAAACATAAAATAGGCAGATATATCTAGCTACAAGATATTTGATTCCAGATTCCTTCCTTCCTTCCTTCCCTCCTTCCTTCCTTCCTTCCTTCCTTCCTTCCTTCCTTCCTTCCTCCCTCCCTCCCTTCCTTCCCTCCCTCCCTCCTTCCCTCTTTCCTTCCTTCCCTCCTTCTTTCTTCCTTCCTTCCTTCCTTCCTCCCTCCCTTCCTTCCGTCCCTCCCTCCCTCCTTCCCTCCTTCCTTCCTTCCTTCCTTCCTTCCTTGAGAGTCAAACTTCTGTCACCCAGGTTGGAGGTGCAGTGGTGTGATCTTGGCTCACCACAGCCTCTGCCTCCCGGGTTCAAGCAATTCTCGTGCCTCAGCCTCCCAAGTAGCTGGGATTACAGGCGTACAACACCAAGCCTGGCTATTCTTTTGTATTTTAGTTGACATGGGGTTTCTCCATATTGGTCAGTCTGGTCTTGAACTCCTGGCCTCAAGTGATCCTATCCTCCCCAGCCTCCCTAAGTGCTGGGATTACAGGCATGAGCCACCGCACCCGGCCTATAATGTCTTCTTGAAGCCTGATTGGCAGGCTCCCTGGGATACATTTCAGACTACCTTCCCAGGTGTTTCTTTCTTCTTAATAGTTTTCTGATATCGACATTTGTATCTCAATTCTCTAAGTGCACCCTAGGTAGGGTTCTACTTGAAGCACACTCAGTGTGGCTTACCAGACATCATGGGTGTATTCCCTGCTGGAAACTTGTACATGATCTTGGTCTACTTCAAGCTGACTGTCAGCATGTTAACCCTGTTCAAAAACAGCTTACTCTCTGGGACTTAGATTCTTTTTTTTTCTTTTTTTTTTTTGAGATGGAGTTTCGCTCTTGTTGCCCAGGCTGGAGTGCAATGGCACGACCTTGACTCACTGCAACCTCCACCTTCTGAGTTCAAGAGATTCTTCTACCTCAGCCTCCCTAGTAGCTGGGATTATAGGCATGCACCACCACACCCAGCTAATTTTGTATTTTTAATAGAGACGGGATTTCTTCACGTGGATCAGGCTGGTCTCGAACTCCCAACCTCAGGTGATCTGCCTGTCTCAGCCTCCCAAAGTACTGGGATTACAGGTGTGAGCCACTGCACCCGGCCATATTCTTATTCAAAGAAAATGAGAAGCAAGATGATGAAGTGGGAGAGTCCTTAAATGACAAACACTAATGAACCAGGGCTTCCACGGCAGCCCCTATGCTGGGTATATTGGTACAATGCTTTCAACATGGCTTACCTAACTCTGCTGGTGTCCACCGTGCCTGGAGAATTACCAGATTTAACCCAAGACCCCAGTTATCAACTTTTAGAAACAATCTTGGAATCAGATTACGGAAAACAAAACAAAATGGTACTCAGAATTATACCCCAAGAGGCCAGGCATGGTGGCTCATGCCTGTAATCCTTGCACTTTGGGAGGCTGAGGTAGGTAGGATTTCGAGGCCAGGAGTTCAAGACCAGCCTGGCCAACACGGTGAAACTCCATCTCTACTAAAAATACAAAAATTAGCCAGGCGTGGTGGTGTATGCCTATAATCCCAGCTACCCAGGAGGCTGAGTTAGGAGAATCGCTGGAACCTGGGAGATGGAGGCTGCAGTAAGATGAGATCTTGCCATTGCACTCTAGCCTGGGTTACAAAGCAAGACGACATCTCAAAAAAAAAAAAAAATTATACCCCAAGAGTTCCACTAGGCCCCTTTAGTCACCAGTTTCCAGGCTAAGTCTGAACAAGAACCAATTGTTTTCCTCTCTTGAACCCTTTGAAAAAGCAAATGACAGCAGAGACAGAGTTGCATCATCAGTATTATTTCATCAATTGCTTCTGAAGAGTTTCAGAAAGCAGGCTCTAACCAGACTCATGGGATGAGTCACGTGGCATTTGCTCGTCATTAAGAGCCAGAATGTTTGCTGAAACAGCCACAGCCTGAGTCATCATTTTACATAATGTCACACAAATAACGGCCAGGAATAAAGAACATCTTTCACTCCCTGAAAAATACAGCCTTTATAGTGGGATTATAAGGCATGGGAGAGCGCTACTTCATTAAGTTTTTTTTATTTATTTTTTTTTTATTTTTTTATTTTTGAAAAAAAGAAAAAGCGAGGAAAGAAAGAGTGAAAGAAAGAAAAAAAAGGAATGTAAGAGAGAAAGAAAGAGGAAGAGAAAGAGGGAGAGAGAATGGGATTCTTGTTCTATTGCCCAGGCTAGAATGCAGTCTAAAAATGGGTATTAAAAACCTCTTTTATGCCAATAATTGT